>JADRCD010169290.1:0-15214 GCA_019843815.1 Montemys delectorum | reverse complement strand
TCTTTCTTTCTTTCTTTCTTTCTTTCTTTCTTTCTTTCTTTCTTTCTTTCTTTTATCAAGTTCCTTTAGGAAGATGACACCATAATGATGTGAGAGGAAAAAAATTAATAAAACATTGAGGAATCCCAATTTAGAGAGTCGGTGGAAGGTGGAGGATTTGCCCTTGCTACTTTTCCAAGCATAATGTCAGATAGGAGTTTTAACTACTGTCTTTTCTTGTGAATTCTGTTAATTAATAAAAGTGATATATAACAAAGACATATCCCAGGGTGATGATGATAATACTATAGTTGGTGGTTGATGGTAACACTGGTGTGTCCTGAGATGGCAGTTATAAAGGTTTTGTTAATGATGTAGGTGAAGGTACACTGTTCAGTCTTGAAACAAACTTTACCTGTCTCCAGTGTGTAGCCTCACTTGAATGGATGTATGCAGACTAAAGTAGATGTAAGCAGATTGGATTGATTGGCTAGTTCAGCCATTAAAGATGTGGAGAAATTTTTTTTTCTTAATGCTGATATGACATTTAGAAAAACTAGTTAGTAGTAGTAGTAGTATTTCTATTTTTCAGCCATAGAAGAAACACTCAAAGAAAGCACACTAATTTTAACTAGGAGGGAAAAAGATCTTATTTTACATCTAAGGTTGATAAGTAGTAGTTACTGACAATTGATAGTGGTTCCATAGCTTCAAATTATCTGTCTATCTGTCTGTCTATCTATGTTTGCATCTTGGGGGCAAATATGTGATTAGAATGCTCAACTTGCCATGCCTACAAAACCAGTTGGCACCTATTTACTGATTTCATTGCAGGACTTCATTGCAGTCAGCAGACATCAAACAAGTAGCATTCGGATCACTTGAAGAATGGTTGTTTAGTGAGTTACAATGAATGAAGTCTTTAATGAGGGCTGGCATTAAATTCTGGCCTCATTTGTTCCTTGCCGTGCCCTGTTCTGCATCTGTGGTGCCCCAGGCACTTTTTTTGAGGACACTTGACCTACCAGTCATATTTCAGAAACTACAGATTTGGTCTTTGCTGATTGAGTTTAGACTCTGAGGAGTTCAAGTTGCTGGATTACATATAGGCTAATGACCCATCCAATGCTAAAGGCAAAGCTTAAAGTGCACTAGTAAATTAAGCCATGGCATTTTCAGAAAGGAAAAATTTATTATGTCATTGAACTTGATTCAATAAGCTTTACTTCTTTGGATATACTGCACTATGGGAAAAGTAAGAAATGAATTTTTAACAAGTGTTACCATTTTTCTTCCACTCTCTCAGGTAAAGGATACTTACAGAAAATTAAGAGACAGCCATTTCATTGGGATTAAAAGAAAGCCATTAAAGTGATAAATAGTGAAAACTGGCTATGACTACCCAGCCAGGCATTCACTTTGAAGTTCTGAGAGTATGTGCTTCAGACAGTAAACACAAGAAAACTAGGCTTGCTTAATTTGATGGTACCCTGGGTGAAGTTTTCAGAGCTTGGCATACAATTTCAGAAGCTCATTGACACAAAGATGTCAGCAGTAATCATTGTTGATGCTTAGAGTTTAATGTAAAACTTAGGGTGTGAAAAGAATAGAAATCACAATGGAAGTTTTGTGGAACATCCAGAAATTACTGTGATAAGAATAATATTCTTTTAACTTGGAGATAACTGCAAAAAAGGAAAGAATTGATATTCAAGCTTCATATTGCTCATGGTTACTTTATAGAAGAGATCAAATGTTTATAAATCAGCCAGACATACATGGTTTAATATACATCTGTAATCAAAGCGCTCCAAAGACAGAAGAAGCAGGAGAGAGCATGGGAGGCCAGCCTCAAAGAAAGAAAAACAGCAGACAAAGATTTTTGAGCATTATTTTATATAGAACTGAAGAAATGATCGAGTGTACCATTTGTCATTTTGTTGAAGTCATTTAACAATCATCTCTGGTGTCCTAAAATGCATCGTAGAAGCAAATGGTTAAAAAAACCAAAAAGCTTTTAATCAGAACCTCAAGTATCAATTCTTATAATGGAGAAACTTTTAGTATTTGTATTCTAAGTAATGAGTTATAATTTTCTCTTAGTAATTATTATTAGTAGTATTTAATAAAGTGTTAAAATCCTCAAAGAATATATTCTGTTAATTGTTTTCAATGGCTTAACATATGACTGAGTTAAATAAGAGACACTTTGGGACAGGTCTGTGTCCAAGGGACTTAGCTTTCTAATTTAGTTAGACTTCTTTCCCGTCATAGGGGATACAACACACCTTGTTCAAAATGAACAGACACAATACACATAGGCAGCTCATTTCATTGATTCCTGAAAGGGGATAGCTTATTAAAATTTCAGAAGTCGGGTTTTAAAACAGATATGAGTTGAAATATGGTCTCTTTCCCCTTCATTTGATCCAAAGTTCATTTTTATTTTATTGTGAGATTATTAAATCTTGGACCATTACCAAGAATAACAGAGAAAAATACTCCTGTCTGTTTTTATGACATGTCTAATAAAGCAGAGAAAATATACAAATTAGCTTTTCTTCTTAATCTGAGCAAATGTGAGGTAAGACAACATGGTGAGGACAGAGAAGATAAAGTAGGAAACTTGTCTGAGCTCTGTAGAGTGCTAAATTTCACAAAGGAGCTCTTCCCACTCATTCCAGAAGGAACAACTTGCCTGATTTTTCCTTCAGTTGCTTCTTTATCAAAAAAAAAAAAAAAAAAAAGGTTATAAAGAGAGCATGTCGTAGGCCAAGGTCATCCTAGCGTCTGAAGAACTACGCCATGTCTACTGGGGGTGTCAGAGAGGCCAGCTATTTCTAGTCACAGAGTCACTGTAAGCACCCAATGTATTAGACAATGTAGGCTTGTCTTTACACATGCCCCTGTGAACTTGTGTGGAAAATTTTGAGAAAGCATATAGCTTCCTAAAAACATTGCAGGAAGTATAGAACACCCTCTCTGCTTCTCTTTATCCTCCGCCTCCTCCTTTCTTTCCTTTCTTGTCTTTTTCTTAGTTTAGTGTTTTTCAAAACTTCAGTGGCAATAAGACTCATCTGGACTTCTTTTAAAATGTAGATACTAAGTGACCTTGCGGGGCGTCTTGCTAATTCAAAGACTTGTGAGTATCAAGGATTTAGATAGCAACTTACTTGATTTTTTTTTTTTTGTTGTTGTTGTTTTGTTTTGTTTTGTTTTGGTTTTGGTCTTTGGTTTTTTGGTTTTTCTAGACAGGGTTTCTCTGTATAGCCCTGGCTGTCCTGGAACTCACTCTGTGGATCAGGGTGGCCTCAAACTCAGAAATCAGCCTGCCTCTGCCTCCTAAGTGCTGGGATTAAAAGTGTGCGCCACCACTGCCCAGCCTGATCCTTTTGTTAAAAGCAAGTTCTCAAAGTTATAATCTTGACTGGGCCCTCACTCACAGAGTGCCACTATGTGAGAACACTTGCATGATATTACTTTATACATTTCTTACCCAATAAACTCCTTTGCATTCTGAAGGCTCTATGATATAGCATAGAAATGATTGTGAAATGTAACAGGGAATCTAAAGTATAAGTCTTAATACCAGTCACTTTTCAGTGACTTCATTTTTCTATTGGAAACCGTTATGGCTAGTGTTGTCATAGTATCATCTGGGGGCAAGGCAAGCCTCCTGACACAGCTGTGAAAGATTTTCTAGGTTAGGTTACCCTGTGAGGAGTGCCTGTGGAAAATTGCCTTGATTAGACTAATTGAGGTAGGAAGAACTCACTGTGAATGGTACCATTCCCTGTACTAAGATCCTAGACTGTAGACAAAGGACTTCTCCTTTGTATATAAAGGAGCCTAGCACAGGCCTTAGTCACTTTCTGTTCCTTGACTGTGGATGCAGTTGTGATATCTCAAGAAAGTGTGTGAGTCTGAGTAGTGAGCCAGAATAAAGCCCTTCTCCCTAAGCTGCTTTTATCAGCTCATTTTATCTCAGCATCTACAAAGGTAAGTCAGGGACCGGGAGAGAGACATTTTCTAGTAAAGTTTACTTTGCAAAGTGAAAAATCATGTCTGTTTGTAATAAAGGTTTTTACGACAAAACTTGCAGAGTGCGTCCCTGTGTTAGCTTGTTTTAGGAGTTGACTCAGGCACTGTAATTGGTGCAGTCCCTATGAAGTAACCACTGAACAATCCTTCTGGCCTGAGTGTGATTTTAGATGCATCTTAAATATATCATTCCATGACCAGGTGAGTCCTCTACTTTGCGTTTTGTACTATGGATGCAAAGTAGATGTATTTAGGCTATCATGACTAACGAAGCAGGCATGATACATATATGTGTATAATACATTCCTGTACAGCATCCACTGGCAAAAGCTGTACATGTTAGCTACTTATGATATAGTCCTATAAGCACCAACTCAGGAGGCTCTGGCAAACAGGTAGATTTGAGTTTGAGTCCAGCCTGTGCTCCATAGTGAGTTATAGCATAGTCTGGGCTATGTTGTAAAATTCTGTCTCAAACTATACTACCCCACAAAAAAAGCAAATCAACACCCACAGACCCTCATTCATTCATAGTTTAGTCTTTTAGTTCTAGCGTCTGGGTTTCCTTGACTAATACTATTTAGGATACAGCAACCTAGAAGGAAATATAAACTACTTAGACAGTGGAAATTTATAGGAAAGGAGAAAATTTAAAGTAGAAAAGTCTATAATATCAGACAGGAACACAGAGAAGAAATTGTAATCTTAAACTAAGGGTGGGGACATGCACCTGGAAAGCCCACAGGCAGGATTCAGAGGCCCTTGCCACTTGTTCACTCATGCCAGGCCATTCTAGGCTAAAGAGTGACCTGGTCTCAACACAAAAGCAAAACACAGCAAAAAATAAATAAATAAAAAATTAAAAAAAAAATTTAAAAACACAGTGTTCTAATCTGTGTCCTCGGGAGGTGCTAAATAGTTTCATGATATCAGGGCTATATATATTTACCACACTTCCGTGGTAAATGGCCAGCTTGCTCACCTTTAAAAGATAAGATATTTGCAATACAAGCTTAACGTATTTCCATGGAGATTATTTTAAAGATCTGTTGTTGTTGTTTTGAAGTATACCTTTTCTTTGATTTTGCTGAATGAATTGATTATGAATATAATTCTGATTTTTTTTTCAATCTAGAACAAGGATTGGCCAGCCTAGTCTACATAGTGAGTTCCAGGCACTTCAGAGGTGTATAGTGAGTACATAGCATGCCATGAAAAGAAAAGAAAGAAAGCAACCACACAAAAGAATTAATTATGATTAGAAAGAGAGACTTTGAGATTTTAGTTCCACAGGTATCTTAGGTTTTTATTTTTTAAAATCTAAACTCAGGCCTTGTTGAAAGACAAATCTTATTTCTCTCTCTGGAAACAGAGAAAAATGGAGTTAGTAAGGAATTCTAACTCCAAGCTGTAGTTTCCCATCTTCATAGGTTTGTAAAGCTGACAGGATCTGGGAGTTAATATTTATTCTGCCCCTTGATACCCGCAGGTGGAAAGTGCCACACAGAAAGCAAGCACTAGAAACCAGGCAGAATTTCTAATCTTCACAATTTGTTAACAGGGGCTGCCCTTGGCCTCGCTGGGAAGGTGGCTCCTTGCCAGGGACTACAGAGCGCTACTTTATACTGTGACAAGTCATCCCTGACATTAGCTCTTACCTGTGGCCTCTGGGACCCAGGTTTTAATATTTTAGCAGCTGAGTTGAAAACATAGCTGCGTATTGGTTGAACTCCCCTATTTGAGCACCCACCAACTGCTGTTAGTTACCTAAAAGTTTACGCGGGTGCCTAGTGCTAGTGCTCTGGGAGATGGGTTTCTGAGGTGGATGATGCATCGTGCCTTAACTGTTAAGCACAACCAAAGACAGACAGCTCAGAGGAACCTCACCAGCTGGCTCTGTGGAACAGGGTGAATTCTTTCTACTTGCTTCGGGACAACCCACAATGTATAAAGCTGTTCAGAAGGCAAAACTGTAGAAGAGCTCCTGCTTCTACAAGAATTGGACTACATATATTTTAGCTTGGAGTATATTGATTTTAGGAAGGTAGCATTTTTAATGACCACAGATTGTAAGAAACACCCCATCAAATATGAAGCCAGTGAATTTTACAGTTCTGTTATAAAAGTAAGATGAATTTACTGACAATTCAAGTAAAAAATAAACTAACATTTTCTGCCGCTGTTTGTCTGTCTTTGTTTCACCTATACACACTTTTATACATTCAAGAATACACTGGTTCTTGCCTCAGACTTCACTTAGGAATCACTCTAAAGTTTTCATGAGAAAGGCTGCATTTTGGAGGAGACAGATTAGGAAACTTAGAGGCTGGTAAATAAAGAAACTTAGTAGTGTACCACTAGCAAGCCTTAAAGAGCTATCATACACAGACCCTAGTTCCTAATGTATCTTTGCCCAGGTAACCTCAAGACTCAAGTACTGTTTTCTTCAGTTTTTGTTTTTATATACACTTGGGCAAAGCATTGAAAAGCAATTGTTAGCAGAAGCCTTCAAGAAATCAGCAGAAATGACTACTGTGGTATAGCAGTCTCCCTGTTCTCTCCATCCCACCTCTGAACTTTGGCCCCTCCCCTGCTACCACTTGTATAAATGCTCTACTTTAAAGTTGTTGCTTCTTTTAATTTAGCCCCAATTTTATGCCATGACTAAAACTTCTGAAGCTTTCAGTGTTTTCTTTCTTCCTGAAGAGTTTTTCCTTACCTGTCTTCCCACCCTCCCTTCCTCCCTCCCTCTCTCCTTTCCTCCCACCTTTCCTCTCTTTTTCCCATCTTCCTTCTTTCCTTCCTTCTCTGATGATATACAACTGTGAAGCTGTTGGTCTTTCAGGCTCATTATTTTGGTCTCCAAATGTTTCTAAATTTGTGGTGCTAGCTGTTGAAGAAGTCTGGAGTGGTGCAGGTGGCTGCTATTAACTGACGTGTCATGGTTCACGGTGAACAAGCAAGGTCAACAAACATGTTTTTCATCCTGACTGGTTTTAATTTGAAAGGGAACTTGTTACCTATTTGATAATGCTTCACTGAAGTTCACCTATTTCAGGTAGATTAATAGCTTGTTCAAAGATGAGGAACCCGGAGGCCCTGAATGTGCTCTGAGTTCAAGGTTCAAACTTCAGAAAGTAAAAAGCTCCTGTTTTTCTTGTACCTATTTGCCTGGGCATGCCGTAGTGAACTTTGGATCTGGAAACACTTGAGCAATCACAGGTTTGGGACTTATAGTCATTTTAGGAGCTGTGTTATGTAACTTAAGAATGAAAAGTGCTGTCTTGGAAATTTAAAGATTGAAAGGCTTTTTAGTATTGGTGACCATAAGGTTGGTTGGGATGTAAAAAGAAACAAAAACCCAAAACCAAACCAAACCATATATGTATTTCTGATTGCTCACTAAATAGAATGAAAATCTTTTAAAAACATAATTTCAGACAAATCCAAACACTAAATGTTAGTGTGGATTGAATTGAACAAGAGGTAAGAGTTGGGGCTGGAGAGATGGCTCAGTGGTTAGGGGTACTGACTGTTCTTCCAGAGGACCCTGGTTCAATTCCCAGCACCCACTTGGCAGCTCACAACTCTCTGTAACTCCAAGATCTGACAACCTCATACAGACATACTTGGAGGTAAAAAAACATTAACAATGTGCATAAAATAAATTAAAAAAATTAAAAAAAGAGGTAAGAATTTGTTCATGAATGGAACAGTTCCTGAAGCTGGCAGATCAGTTAACACCTTAAGTGAATGTAAATACTTTTATAATGAAGTCTATAAGATATGAGACCAGTTGCTTTGTGTCCATTTTTCTCCTAAGAAAGTGGGCATTACTACCTTTGTTTCCTTTAAGTTAATGTTAATGGTAAAGATCGACAGCATGGATTTTTTTGTTAGCTAGCTCCTCTCCACGTGGAGAAGGAAAAACAGCTTCCTTTCAGCCTCATCCTCAGGAATCTCAATGTTGTTATTGTTTCTCCTCAGAGTTTTCATTTGAGACATTTAAATTCAACTATTTGAAGATTAAGCCACAGTGGAAATATTAATGATAGCTGCAGACTGAAAGGAGCCCGACAGTCTCTAAGATTGATAGGCTTCTAAGAAAACTCTACGTTTCAAATAAGAATGTGATCTTTGGATCCCCTAACTGGTCTGAGATGTAGTTTACCTGCCTAGATTGGCTATCTAGGAGCTTGTAAACAAATTTGTGAATTTGTCATGCTGATTATAGTGTTGGCAAACACAATGGTTGATCATGTTATAAATGTTTATCAACACCCGCACTCCCCCACCTGCTAAGAGGTGGATGCTTTAATGAAATTGTTTGAATATCAAGGCTGGTTGCTAAGATACAATGTTCTTGTTACTAGGGATGTGATGCTGGCAGATTTCTGTTATCAAGTAATGATTAGGGATGTGCTAACCTCAAGGTGCTCAGTGCATTGGAAGGTTTACTGAGCTACAAATAAGTAAACTGCCTGAGCAGGCACTGGCAGAGGAAGAGTGTGCCTCATTCATCCACTCCTGGCATTTGAAAAGAAGATAAGAGGCACAGACTGTGGCCATGAATGATGAGGCCTTGAAGTCTGCCATGGAAGGGCTTTCCTTCTCCACCTCCGTTTACCCAGCTCAGGAGTTGGTTGACATCCTCTGTAAATAATCCCTTCCTTTCTCATAAAAAATCCCTTCCTTACATTTCCCACCGATGGGCTGGTATGAGACTATTAGCATTATACATCCCACAATTCTTTGTGGGAAATAAAAATAGATTGCAATATTACACAATGAAAATATCATTTAGTAGAAGCATACTTTTAAGATGATGCTCGGTTTAAGAGGTCTATTTACCAATGTAATGTCATTTGTCAATTATAAATGTAAATTTCTTAATCTTAGGATGATGAATCTTATAAATAATGATGGGTCTTTTTCAATATTGAGCCTCAGTTCACCATTATATTTAATGTTACATAAACTCTCAGGATGTAAGTGTCGAAATGATTCTCTTTGCTTTCATCTGGCCAATGGGGTGGTCCAAAGCCAGGTTGTGCACATTGGCCATATTGTTCACTTTACTTCTGAAACAGTATCAGAATAAAGTGTAGCACCTTTTCTGCAGCCTTTGAGTAGAACACTTACTGGGTTTGCATGTCTTTAGAACGGTTCCTGCCATTTTCCAGTACTCTCCTCACCGCCAGAAATTTCTCAAGCCTGGGAAATTGCGCTTCCGGTGTCATGGACAATCTTTACTCATTACTTTTTAAGAACTTTCCATTATTAACCTTACAGATCTGATGGATGTTAAATTGGTTCCTGAAAGTTTCTTCAATAAAAAATAAAATTGTGGATATATTTCAATAATGAAAGAATTGTAATAGGTTTTCTAAGACCTTCCCTTGGATCTGAGACCATGAGAGCAGAATCTGATTACACCCCTCACAATTGCATACCCATCCTCTGGCATATCCTGCACAAAGGGACACTCTGTGTGGGAATGAATGATGACATCATCCCATCATCCCATCATCCGGGAGAATTAGCAGATCCTTGGGGTCGGGGGTGGCAGTACAGTGTCTTTCTTTCTATAGAGAAAATGAGAATGTAGCACTTCTGTTTCCAGATTTTAAGAAACAGAAATATGCATTTTTAAAATATGCATTTGTCTCTACAGACGAGGGAACCAAAACTAAAATGGATTAAGTGATAAACTTCCTAGTATCATAAAAGCAGGAGACAAGCACCTGGAACCCAGGTCTTTTGTAAACGTGGCCTTGTTTCCAGGAACCTCAACTGCAGCAGGAGGAAGACAAGCTAACTGATGGGGAAGTGCATGAAAGCAAACATGGGCCTATTTTGTGTAAGATGTGCAAGTAGGCGTGTGATTAAGATGCTATGTTCTAAGGAGCAAATGTAAGTTTAGGGGAAGCAGAG
Organism: Montemys delectorum; assembly: GCA_019843815.1. Taxonomy (NCBI): domain Eukaryota; kingdom Metazoa; phylum Chordata; class Mammalia; order Rodentia; family Muridae; genus Montemys; species Montemys delectorum. The sequence continues at coordinate 5,260 of JADRCD010169290.1, read as the reverse complement.
TTAGCCTGAACGTAGTCAGAAGACATGAATCCATTTGAAAAGATATTTGGTTGGAAGACGTGGCTCTTTCCAGTAAGATCCAGGTTCAGGATCTTAAGCACATGCTGGCTACCAAGTTTGGCTAAATGCCTTAACCTGTACAAGCATCTCTTGTTTTTGTATTTTCCTATGGATTACATTAGGCCAGACAACCAATGTGCCTAGCACACACAAACTGTTCTATAAATTTCTAAGACACACTCATGGACTCTACCCTGAGGAATTGAGCTCTATTTTATTTTTTTCACTCTGAGATGTTTCCAAAGCTTAGATTTTTTTTTTTTATCTTTAACAATATACTTGCTTGTAGTGTCCAAAATTACGTTAAAGAAAATGGATTTCTGTTTCTTGATGAATTAAAGGAAGACATTGCAAAACCCCTCCATCCCTCTCATGATCAATCATTTGTGTTTTAGAGAGATTTTCAAGCCAGCACCTGGGTGACTTTTCTGTGCTTGCACTGGTTGTCTTATAGTGGGAATGGCCAGAGCTGGTGACAAATTTCAGGAAGAACTTTCTCTCCTGCCTTCTCCTAGGTTCTTATGAGGCTGTCAAAAGAGGTATTAAAATCAAGGTAGTTGAAGTTAAGGCATTACCTAGCATCCTATTCTGAAGAGAAAGGGTAAATAAGCATCTGAAAAGCCAGAAAAGCCCATGCTGCTCTCTGGACTTCAGTTCTGGCTTGTGAGGCTGTGGGCACCAACTGTTCACAGGAACAGTTGTTGGTTTTAGCAGTGGATCTCTCCCCTTTCTTTTCTTGTCTTTCCATAGCTCAGCTTTGCTTCTTCCTGGGCCCTTTCCGAGCTCCTTGAGGGAGTATTTATATTTAAATTAAAATACTAAATATTTGCCTACTGGCTTGGAAGTCAGTTTGTCTAAGCCAGAAATCGTCAGTGTTGTCTAATTTTTAAGGATATATTTTAAAATGCTTTTTATTTACTAGGAAGAAATGACAAGACTGACTTAGAAAACATTACAGGGTTCGTGCCACTTAGAGAATGCATTCTATGTACTATTGTTCATATTTAGAGATGGCCCTAAATATAGATGTATTCCTCTACCTACATATAACTCAGATCATGTCAAACACAAACCCCTCTCAGTGTGGGGTAGTGTGGGCATTTGTTATCTACAGCAGCTGTTGCCTTTTTGAGGGGAAAAAATCCCACTCCTGTTTAAATTTATGTTGCATTGAGCAAGTTGTGTTGCTGATGATTAAATGTGGCTCAGCTGTGTCACGTGGCATGTCCTGCAATAACCTGACTTAATGCAGTCCACATGTTGTCTGAATGACACACATGAGGACATTCCACTTTTCCATGGAACTCTGTGAGCAGGTGATTTCTCTAAATGGCAGGCACTCACATACTTATATTTTAAACCTCTACTTGCTTAGCTAAAAATATCTTCAAAAGCCCACCAAAAACACTTCCTTTGGTTATTTTTGCAAATTGTTGGGGGACTGACAAAGAGCAGGCCGGGATGTCCACAAGAACCTTTACATAATTTGGTATGATTCTGCTTCCTTTAAAAAAAATCTACTTGGTGTGAAGTCACAAAAATAATTTTGCTTAATATAAGCAGAGTTCCAGGGAGATGGCTTATTAGTACTTTCAACTTGAAAAATATTAAAAAGTCACTATGTCCAGAAAACAACTGTCATTGGAATGCGCATTGCTTTCTGCCAACATCCTTCTCTGTCTTTTGTGACCAGTGGTCCTGAGGTCGCCTTGAAGTGTTTAGCTTTCAGGGATCAAATTCTACTAGGACATTGCCTCTTTGAGTGACTAAAGGAACATATTACCAACCCAATTTGAGGTCACTTTCTCCTTTTTTGATAAGTGGACTGGCTTAGTGGGAATTGAACACATAGTCCTAGCTTTTTCCACATCTTACTTACATTAAGTGTGGTGGTGAGCTAGGGGGATGACTGGGGAAAGAGAGCTCTGGGGCCCTGGCAGCCAGCACAGTAGTGGAAATTGGACACACTGAGGACATAGCTGGCGTCTCACATTCTAGCTCAAGACTCACTATCTTATTAAACCTTTCTGAGTCCTGTCCTTTTCTATAAAAATGATAGAATACTGTCCAAATTTTGTGAAGCACCCTGTATGTAATATGCTCAATGTATAAGTGTCAGTTGCCATTAACTTTGTAAAAAAAAAAAAGTCAAATTACCAGCTCCTCCTCATACAAACAATCAATCAAACAAACAAACAAAAAGTTAATACGATACCCCAAATTCTCTCTTGCTTCTTTACTTTCGTGAATGTTTGAGGTCCTTGTATATCACTATCAACTCTAGGCATTTACTCTTTGAGAATGCTTGTAGGAGAAGACCAATTGCCAAAGTCAAGGCAAGAAATGTAAACAAAACCTGTTTCCCCAAGACATGAACTTTCATTGTATAGTGGAAATATCTAAGAGCCCCAAAATGCTTGACTCCAATATTGAATACGAAATGGCAGGCTAAAAGAGTCTTCCAAAGAAGATAATGATGTTTTAGCACAACATTTATTTAGAAATTGAATGCTTTCCTGGAAAAAGCCTTTGCAATAGAATGTGTACATAGTAGGTGGAGCGAAGGAGATAACACAGGAAAACCATAAACCCCTTGGCTTTATTTGATCTAAAGTAAATCATGTTTGAGAAAACAGTTCTACTCCATTAGAATTTTTACTCTATGTCCAGCTTTACAATTATTGCTAGGTATTATTTCAAACAGTATTTCCAAGAGTAGCAATGAGGTGGAGCATTTTCCAGAATTTCCTGGAACCATGTGCTTAATGATTTTCTTAGCCATCATTTTCTCTCATATATGATACAATTTTTTTCACTTTCCATAGTTTTTCATTTTTTACTTCTGACTTTTACAGACAGACTCAAAAAGAGTTACATATGAATGGAGCCTGCTTTTCCCCATCTTTAAATTTTCTTTAAGCATTTTACTTTTAAATCTTTAGTATATTCTAGAAAAAATTAATGTACTTTCATCACACATGAGAAAATTGAAACCAAGTAGCAAGTTTGATTGTTGATTCAAAGTAGATTTTATAACCTCATATTCATATGAGTGGATGAGTAAATAAAGCCTTGAATTAAAGGAAAGTGGTATGTAAGATAAGAAGTAAGAGAAAGACTACAGAATGCCTTATCCCATTGATATTGTTATCATCCTCATAGTATTTGTGTGTGCTAATTTTCACTTTGAGGATTTCTTGAAGTGTGCAGCCTTATATTAATATATATATATATTTTAGATTAATAACTAACTTTACAAAGCCCAACTTTGTATCTATCTCCCATTTGTATCAGATTTGAATCTATCTCCCATCTGTGATTTATGTGAACAACTTAATAAAAGCTAAGTGGGTTTGCAATGGAAGGAAAGAAGAGCAGCTGGAGAGATGGACACTCTCCCAAGTTTTGCATGTGGACAACTGGACAATTTTCTGTCACTCTCAGAGCATCACACACAGGGAGCTGTCCACTCTGAGCTTCAGAGTGGAGAACATCGTGATTCTTGCTAATACATCACATTTACAGAAACACCTATGTTCGATATATTTGGAGTGGATGCAGATTTTGCTTCAGAAAATAGGATTTTCTATTAGTGTTTACTGTTTTCATAGTGTGTCCTCTGGACTTTATCAATGAAGAGGAAGCCAGAGAGAGAGAGAGAGAGAGAGAGAGAGAGAGAGAGAGAGAGAGAGAGAGAGAGAGAGAGAGAGAGAGAATATGACTAGCTAGCTTCCAAGGATATAATTTCTCTTTTTCAGAACCATAGTTTAAAGCAAATAGAGACAAGCATTCTGTTTACATGACATCTAGTTGGAGCGTGCCCCCTCATAGCTGCAGAAGGTGGGGTTCACCTTAGTTATATTTCTTGGCACAGAATACCAACCAAGCCTTTTGATTGCCAGTTTGACACCATTTTCAGCACATGAGATGGCTTCCTAACTTATTAAACATGGTCAAATAGCAACATTTGGAGCAACAATGAGGCATCTGTACCACTTAAACTTAAGGTTGTGACCACTGAAGGAGGACTGCAGGGTTAAGGAGACCTAAAACAGAGGAATTTATAATGCCATCAGATTTGAGATCTAATTATACAACACACAAGGAAGATCACCCCCCCACACACACACACACTATGCTCACAGAAACCAAATTGAGCAACGCTCACTGAGAGAAGGAAGTGAGACTTCGTGGAGAAAATGACCCTTGGAGGGTGAATAATGTTTGCATAGTTAGAGAGGAAGAAGTACATCCAATTAAGGGGAAAAAACCTGATGTGAAAGTGTGTATCCTATACATCGGGACTGTTGCAATGAGACTCACTGCAGGCTGGACACTAACCAGGGGTTTTTGGAAAGGAAAATAAGTGTCGGGAGACAGAAATAAGTGGGATTCAGCTGTGTGGTATATTGGGGGGAGCATAGGTTTTTGGATCCACCTGGGTTCAGCCATCACCTATTATGTAACAACTAGGCAACTCTGCATAGACTACTCGGTTTTTACAGCTTTCATTTATATGAGAGACACAATACCCACTGTGCTGTTTCCACAGAGATAATCTAAGATGTTCAAAGAGCTCCCCACATAGTAGGTATACAGTAAGCTAACTTTTATAAATTCTTTTTCCTATTTCTTTCTCTATGGCATAACCCATTAGTTTAAGAAATGTATGTAAAAATACCCATGCGGAGTATATATGAAGTAATATATGTGAAATAGTGTAAACATTTCATAACATGCATGTGTGCCTACATGATCGTGATGTCTGCTGGGATCATTTTGGAAAGAGGGCAGAGCTGTCTAACAATTGGGGTGTGTTTTGTAGCAGCTCCACTGAGTGTAAATACTGGGGCTCCACAGCTAGCCAATACACACCTTCATTAAGCCAATATGCTGTACAAATGAGCTAAACTAAGTGATAATACTGGTAGTGGAGAGAATAGTTTATTGAACTTTGTTTTATCCTAGCGTCTAGCGTCTTGTGCAGAGTATGATAGAAGTGTTTAGCCAGGATCTGTCTGCAGAGCAAGACAGAAGTTGCTGTACACCATATCCAGAAGCTAAAACTTTACGATTCCAAGTATGTTATGGATAGTTTTCTGTCCTTTCTCTCCCTCCCTCCCTCTCTCTCTCCCTCCCTCCCTCTCCTCCTCTCTATCTCCCTCCCCCCCTCTCCCCCTCTCTCCCTCTCCCCCTCCCC
>JADRCD010169289.1:0-11744 GCA_019843815.1 Montemys delectorum | reverse complement strand
AAAAAAAAAGGAGCTGGGCAGATACCCACCTTCTACTATTAGAATCTACTTCTCTATAGTAAGTTAGTACTCACTGTGTTTCATCCGGGCTGCTCTTAACTCCAATTGGCCACCCCTCAACGCCATGCTTGCTTGAACTCACCTAAACCATGGTGGCTTCTCCTCCTTCACCTTCTCCCTAGTGGTTCTTCTCTGATCCAAGCCCAGGAATCCTAAACTCCACCCATGTCTCTTCTGCCCAGCTATTGGCTGCTGTCATCTTTATTAGCCAATCAGAAATAATTTAACGGTAGCTGCCTGGTCCTGGGCTCCCCTCCCTTAGCATCACAAAAGCAAACTTCCTCAGTCCTCGATTAACTGCTTTCTTTTGTAAGCATTGCCTTGTCTTAAAGACTCTTCACAACAAACAGTAAAACTGAGACAGTCACCCTGAATTTGAATTCCTCCCCACCCAGAGCTGGGATCACACGACCTCACCTCCAAGTTCCAAAAACAGAAGTTGTTTTTGTGTTTGATTTTTTTTTTTTAAAGTGAAATCGCAGGGTTGTTCCCGTGTTAGGAAGGAAGGCTCATGAGAAAGAAACAACCCTGAGTCATAACGGTCAAAGAAAAAACGTTCCCAGTGTAGGCGGCCTGTACAGTGTTATCCAGGTTCAAGATCTAGTTTGTGAGTTGGGGATCTTACAGATTCAACCTGGAAGAGTAAATGTGAGAGCAAAGGCTTTCTGGTGCAAAGGTGGCTCAAGGGCGAGCAACAGGTGCTGCTGGCTGAGGACTTAGGTTCGGTTCCCTGCGCTCATATAGAGTGGTTCACGGTCACTTGTAACTTCAGCTCCTGGGGATCAAACGGCTTCCTTAGTCACTACACACACACACACACACACACACACACACACACGCACGCACACACAAACACATGCACACACGCACATATAAACAAGTATACTCAGACATTTGCATAAGCAAAATTGAAAAAATAATAATTAAAGCAAAGGAAAAACTAAAGCAATGTTTTTGTTTTGTTTTGTTTTGTTTTTGTTTTTCGAGACAGGGTTTCTCTGTGTAGCCCTGGCTGTCCTGGAACTCACTCTGCAGACCAGGCTGGCCTCGAACTCAGAAATCCGCCTGCTTCTGCCTCTGCCTCCCAGGTGCTGGGATTAAAGGCATGTGCCACCATGCCCAGTTTCCATCTGAAATTTTTAAGAATTGTGCCAACTTTGAGCACTTCAGTAGAAACCATGCCATCACTTGCTTTGCTAAGATAGGCTGCTCCTGTCGGCAGAGTGGCAACATGTTCTAAAAGCAGACACACACGCCCTTTCACCCACTCAGGAAGCCACAGAGCAGATGCCACCACGTCTGTGCGGGGTGTCAGTCAGGCCAACATACTTTACCACTTTGTTTGGTTTTACCTGGGTGTTGAGAAATCAAATCCAGGACTTTAGGCTTGGTTGCAAGTCCCCTTTACCCACTGAGCCATCCTGTCAGCCCTTCCTGCCATTTTTCATAAACACTGGCTCTGCTCTGTGCTGGCCGATCCTAAAATTCTTTTCTGCAGTGAAGTCAAGATTAAGAGACTTCCTCAAGCTGCTGGCATGGAGGATCCTGGGATGTGTTTCCTGTTGCACCACCACTGACAAAGGCCACGTCAAAGTAACAGCAATGCTACAAACCAAATTTGTTCCTTCTGAAATTGCTCTGTGGACTGAAGTTCCCCAACACTAAAAGGCCACACTTATGTTGAAGATTCCACAAGACTGACTGACAGACTGATTTCATGATTGTAGAGAGTTAGGATGGTGCAGATCCAGTACCATATCGTCTCAAGCTATCTTTAGTCCCTTAGAGCAGTCATTCTCTCCCCAAGTCTGTGTCTGGTCTAATGTCCTTTTGACCATCACATGAAACCTTTGGGAACATGTTATCTTTACAAATCACCCATTTGCACCAACCCCAAAGCCAAGAATGCCATCAGACAGCCTCAGAGATCTTCCTGTTTTTATTTGCTTATTCCTGCTGCGATGAACACCAAGATCAAAACCAACTTGGGAAGGAAAAGGTTTATTTCAGCGTACAGGTTACTGTCCATCATTGAGGGAAACCAAGGCAGGAATTCAAGACAGGAGCTCAAAGCAGAAACCATTCCATGGTTCACATTCCCGCCTAGGGATAGTACTGCCCACAGTGGACTCTATTAGCAATCAAGAAAATGCCTCCTAGTCATGGCTAAAATCTAATGAGGCAATACCTTAAATAAGGTTCACTTTAGCAAGGTGTATCCTGTAGATAAACAAGATGATTATCCATCACTCATGAACCTGATGTTTCTAACACCATATAGCCCTGGCTGCCCCGGAATTCACTATGTGGACAAGGTTGACCTGGAACTCATAGGGATCCCTCTGCCTCTGGCTCCCAAATGCTGCGACTAAAGACTTGCACCAGGACCACAAGGCTGGAAACCCTTTTGTTGGACCATACAAGCAGAATCGATGACCCCAGGCCAGGCCACTCACAGTCAGTTCAGAATCACCTCTCTATTCTCTAGGAGGCCAGTATTGTGTTTTTCATTGATAATAATGATGTCTAACAGCAGGCTCTGAGAATGACCCATTTTCAGTGAAGGAGTCTCCCAGATTGATGTGTCCAGACACTCGGCATTGTCTTGTCTGGTGGGTGCCCGTGAACTACTTCTGAGGATCAGACCTGCTTTGGTTGGTGCACAGTCAACTGCTTTCCTCTAAGCTGGTTGTTTGACTATTCTCTTTTCTTTTTATTATTTTTAATGTATTTGTATGCATTAGTGTTGCAGATAGTGCGGAGGTGCTTGTGGAGGCTAGAAGAAGGTATTGGATCCCCAAGAACTGGATTAATAGGCAGTTTTGAGCTGGCCAGTGAGAATGCTGGGAACTGGAGTCCTCTGGAAGAGTAAAAGACTCTCTCAATCAATGAGCCACCTCTCCAGACCCTTCTTACTTTGTTCAAAAATACTTCTATACTTCCTATCATTTGCCCTTTTCCTCTTCTATCTTCTGTTTATCAAACCCTCCATTCTAGTTCTGGGCAGCCAGCCATAAAGACAGATGGATGATTTAAAGCACTTTCTGCCTGGAGAGGTGGCACAGCAGGTTAAAGGTGCTTGCAACCAAGTCTGATGCCCTGAGTTCTATTCCCAGGCCCACTTGGTGGAAAAGAAGGACTAACTCTGGAAAATTATCTATTAGTCCGGAGAAATTCATTTTCCCAGATTCTGACAATTAGACATCTAAAAGCCAGCATCCCCTTGGGGACTTGGGAAGCCAGTTCCTGTGTTCTGGGTTCGGGATGATCCAGGGATCCTTGGAAGAAAAGAGAGATACTTCAGGATGAATTTATATCTTCTCAATTGGTAGGGAGGCAGGGTAGGGAATTGGGAGTGGGAGTGGGATCAACTTCTCAAGGACTTTTAGGAAGTCAATTTCTAAATACCAAAACTTCTTATCGGATCTTAGACCCTCCAAGCAGGTCTAAGCCATACAGCCCTCCAAGTTTGCCAGACACGTCTGGAGACTAAGTTACACAAAGACACCACAAAACTTGACCAAAGCTGTTTCAAAATTAGGTGTTGGTCATCACTCCAGATTCATGCCTGATACAGCAGTTCCACTGAAATTCTGCTACAAGCTTCCGCTTGCCAATAGAAATCATTCTCTTTATCTCTAAAGAAGGCACATTTGACTCTTCCATTGATATACTCCTGTGGTGCTTATCAGCACATCGAGGGCAGTGGTGGCCTGCAGGTTCCCTCAGTCCCTGCTCAGACGTACTCCAAATCCCCACACTCCAGCTCGCAGGCTCCCTTCCCCTCAGTGCCCATTCCCTGATAACCCTGAAGAATGTCCCTCTTTCCCTTCTTGCTTTTCCCAAGACATAACCTGGTCAGATTAAAATTAACTTTTCCTTCTCACCCACAGAAGTGGCTACTTCTGGCTATTTCCATTTCTTTCTTTCTCTCTCTCTCTCTCTCTCTTTCTTTCTTTCTTTCTTTCTCTTTCTTTTTTCATTAAGATTTTTCTTATATGAATACACTGCAGCTGTCTTCAGACACACACCAGAAGAGGGCATCAAATCCCATGACAGATGGATGTGAGCCACCAGGTGGTTGCTGGGAATTGAACTCAAAACCTCTGACAGAGCAGTCAGTGCTCTTAACCGCCGAGCCATCTTTCTAGCTCTACTTCCTTTTCTTTACCTTGCCCTTCACATTCATTAGTCTCTGACCTCCGGGCGTTCACTGGAGGCATGGCCGTATGCACACTCCTATGAAACACATCTACAGTAAATAAAATGCAGCTTATGTTATATTCACTTACTTTTGAAGAAGCACTTTCGTCCGCCCTAGCAGGCTGAAGACTTCAGGGAGAGAACCAACGGGCTTGCAATAGGAACGTCTAGAAATAAGTCTGACCATTGGGTTGGACGGACCTGATTAACTCAGCCAGAAAAACAAAGGAGCACTGTTGATCCCTCACTCCCCTTGTTAGCCCATCAGCGATTCTCTTGACCTGCCCTTGGGCACCTAGCAACTGCTTACGTCATCGTCTGCTGCCGCCAGGTGCGCCAGGTGTGGGCTGTGTATAAAAGGACAGCCGCCATGCTAGTGCTCCCTCTACTTCCCTTCCCGTCCCCTCCCTCCCCTCCCCTCCTCCTTCCCCACTTCTCCCTCCATCAATCCCTCCCTCTCCCTCTCCCTCTCCCTCTCCCTCTCCCTCTCCCTCTCCCTCTCCATCCTCCTCCCCCTCCCCCCTCTCTCTTTCCCCTTGCCCCCCCCCCCCCCCGCCCCTTCCTGTCCTCTGTGCTTCTGCGCTTCTTTCCCTCACCGCTCTGCTCCAGTCTGTCTGCCAGTCTACATGCCCGCTCATTTTTCTCTACCCTGCCCAGGTCCTCACTCCCCTCCCTTCCTCCAATAAACCCCCTTTATACCAAATCTGTTAGGTTTCACACTAGATCTGTTGCTTAGCGTAATTGCTCAGGGGACACCTTGGCATGGGCCCGCCAGGTACCCCTCACCACATTGTTCATAATTGTTCCTGACCCCTCTCACCAGGGAGGAGCCCTGAGAATGGCTGCCATCAGCGGCAGACACCTAACCAAAGCCCAGAGTCTCTCCCTAGCTTAGAGAGAAGGGCTGGCATGGTTCAGGAGAAAAAGGAACTAGAGACTCAGAAAAGAAATAGGGGCGGGGCAGGGGGGGGGGATTGTTGGAATTCCTCATTTAGAAAGTAACACTGTGAATTAGGGAAGCATGGCTTCGTTCGTTCGTGGCACCTCAGGCATTTTGCTTACAAGCTTCAGACAATCTTGAGGCAGATTCTCAGAGCCCACATCGTGGCAGGAAGAATAGACTGCTGAGGACTGTCCACCTGACCTTCACACATGTATCAAGGCATGTATAGGCACCGTGTGCACACTCACTCGCACACTACACACCTACATACATTCATACACACACATACACAGACAAACTACACACATACACATCAGGCACACACTACAACATAGGCACACTCATACACCCTCACATACACTTCATATACACTACACATGCATACACTCACACACACTACACACATACACACACTACATAAACATACATTCAGACACACACACTACATATATATGAACACTCATATACACTCATATACACACAACATACATAAGCACACTCACACATATACTACATACGCACACTACATACACACACTACATACACACATGCACACTACATACATGCATACTCACACACACTAAAAACATATACTACATAAATACACTAACTCATACATACACACCCAGACATACACATACTACATACATACATACATACATACATACATACATACATAGAAAAGCAGTTTAGAATCTAACAAAATTGGAAGCAGACACTAAAGAACCATCGCTTCTCGGCCTTTTGACTAAGATCAAGTGTAGTATCTGTTCTTATCAGTTTAATATCTGATACGTCCTCTATCTGAGGACAATATATTAAATGGATTTTTGGAAGTAGGAGTTGGACTAGGAACTTGCTCCATCCACTCCACGCATCGACTTGGTATTGCAGTACCTCCAGGAACGGTGAAAAAAAAAAAAAAACACAAAAAAAAAGTTAATAAGAAAAATGTAAGGTTGGTGTCAGTTTTCCCAGGAAATCTGATTTTTCCACCATTTTCCTTCACTTCAAGAAGCTAACAAGCTCTGTGTGTGTGTGTGCGTGCGTGTGTGTGTGTGTGTGTGTGTGTGTGTGTACATGCACGCACTGGAGCTTGTGCACAGAAAGAAAGACATAGGACCAGAGACTCGGCGTCAGAACAGCCTTTGTGTGGGAAAGGACTAGAGACACTGTATTCACAGGGCAGAAAGCGGGAGGGAGAAGGGAACGGAACTTTTTCCTTTTTCGGGTGTGTGGGGGAGGTGGTTAGGTGACCTGCTGGTTGATGCCACAGCAATGGGGAGATCTGGGAGAAGGGGAACCCCACAGTCATGACAGCATGGTCAGAGAGGGAACAGAGTGGCCACAGGCTCACAGTGTGGAAATGCCACAGGACTTAAGAAAATCCAGAGATTTCCAGAAGGCCTGCCCCTCAGATTCCCATTCAGAAATTAACCGAGAGTAGGAATGGGGTAGGGGGAGCACACGCCTGTCATTCCTGCATTCCGAGGAGTTGGGAGGAAGATCAGGAGTTAAAGTAGCCTAGAACAGTCCTTCTCAACCTGTTGAGTTTCAACCCCTTTGGGGAAGCATATCAGATATCTCACATGTCAGATATTTACATTATGATTCGTAACAGTTGCAAAATTACAGTTATAAGTAGCAACGAAAATGATTTTATGGTTAGGGATCACCATAGCATAAAGAACTGTATTGAAGAATCGCGCAGTTGAGAACCACTGACCTAGAATAGCCACTCTGAGGCCAGCCTGTGCTTCATGAGACCCTATTTCTTTTTTAAACAGTTTCACTGCGTAACCCAGGCTAGGCTGGATTTGTCTACGTGAACCAGGCTGACACAGAGCTCACAGAACTCACAGAGTGCTGTGATCAAAGACATTTCAAGCCTAGCTCCCCACCCCACCCCCATTATTTTTATTGTTGTTTTGTTTTGTTTCTTTTTGTTTTCGAGATAGGGTTTCTCTGTGTAGCCCTGGCTGTCCTGGAACTCACTCTGTAGACCAGGCTGGCCTCGAACTCATAAATTCACCTGCCTCTGCCTCCCAAGTGCTGGGACTGAAAGCATTATGCCACCACTGCTTGGCTGTGCGCGCCTGCGCAGAGGGCAAGCTCTAAATGGGCAGTCCCTAGACGTCACCCGCGCAGCTGAGATTCCCGCAGTTAGCGCCAGCCCTTTGGAGAAGTAGGGCGTTTGGCCGCTACTAACTGGGATACGCGTGGACTACAAAAAGCTGGATCGGACCCGAACCACATGGCCCAACTCGCCGGTGCCTCCCGCTCCCCGGTGTGGCCGATGCCCTGGCTGCTGCTGCTGTTCTGCTATGCGCTCCGGGAAGTGGGTGAGTAGCCCCGCGCCTCTGCTCCCCGGCCGGTGCGCACCTCGAGAGGCCCTCCCAGGCCACTCGATCCCTTCTTCCCGGCCCAAAGTCCTAGGTCTGAATTCCGGAGCAGAGATTCCAGAAAAGTCGGGCATGGTGGCTCACACCGGCCACCCTAGAACGGGGAAGCATGACGTAGGAGGGTTGCCATAAGTTCCAAAGTAGCCTAGCTCGGGAAGGAGACCCTGGTTTGCCCCACTGCGCGCGCGCGCGCACCACCACTCCCACCCCAACGCGCGCGCGCCCAGAAAGTGTTTTTTGTTTTTTTTGTTTTTTTTTTATTGTAATATAAATGACGTACACACACCGAGAGAAAGAATCTGGGTGACTCATGCCAGGAACCTGAACCCTGGCACCACACCCTCTCCAGCAAGTTTATCGTGACTGACTCTGAGTTGATTTATTAGTTCATTCATTTTTTCCTTTTGCTGAGTTGGAGACTGAAGCCAGTCCCTCACTGGGGGATTCTAGCGCAGGAGTCTACCCCTGAGCACGCAGGGAGCTGAGGATAGACCCTTGTTCCTCTCACAGCCTAGTTAGGAGCTCTGTGCTAAGTTCCATTGTTCCAGTGGTGGACCAGCAGCGAGTCAGGCTGGGCAATCAGAGTGAGCTCAGATGCAGTGAGGGGAACTGCATGCTGACTTCGTGGCTGCAACCAAAAACAAAAACCAAAACAAATCAGGGAGGTGGTGGCTCATGCCTTTAATCCCAATAGAGGAGGCGGAGGCAGGTGGAGTCCTGTACAGGGGTACCCTACGGTCACCATAGTGGGTCCTGGGTTCCCAGAACTTGACTCTGAAGTCATTATCAGACTCCTCAAGTACTCAGAAATGCCTGGCACTGTATTCCCTAATGTTGAGGGCCTACTGTGTGTTGGGCTAAAGACAGAGAAGTCTCACAGGGTCTAACAGAGTGAGTATGAATGGCCCAGATTCAAACCCCACCTTATCGTCTTGCGCCTGTGTGATCCCCTAGCAAATTCTTCTATGCCTCCATTTTTGCATTTGTGAGTGGTGCCCGAAGCCCAGTGTGATGGCGCACGGCTTTAGTCCCAGAATTTAGGTGGCAGAGACAAGCAGATCTCAGTTCCAGACCAGTCTGGTGGATGTACTGAGACCCTGTTTATAATAATAATAATAATAATAATAATAATAATAATAATAATAATAATAAATACTATATGATTACTATAAGGCAAAATTATTATTGTACATTATAATAGATTTTGTAATATAAACATTGAATTACATTAATAATATTTAAATATAATATACTTAATTATATTATAATATATAAATATTTAAATATAGTGATAATACATTGTTGTTATTATTATTATTATTATTATTATAGTAAGATAAGGGGCTGGAGAGAGCACTGGCTGCTCTTGTAGAGCACCTGGGTTCAGTTCTCAGCTCCCACATAGTGATTCACTGTCCTCTGTACCTCAAATTCAGGGGAATTCCATGTCTCCCTTTTGGCCTCTATGGGCACTGCACACATGGGGTGCACACATGTGTAGAGAAAAATCTCTTATAAACATTACCTGTCAATAAAAAAGCCAATGACCAATGAGCTGGGGCAGGAAATAGGGGGTGAGACACTGACAGGAAGAAAGGATTCTGGGAAATAGAGATAAAAGAGATATGGAGGGAGGTGGGAGACAGATGTAAACCAGCAGTGAGACGCTGAGGAAGAAGCAGGCCGACACTGAAGGAGAAGCAACTGACCACATGGTAGACATAGAATAGTCTGAGCTACTCAGGGAATTAGCCGGAGCCTATGACCGAGGCATTTTTGTTGTTGTTGGGTTGTTTTGTTTGTTTGTTTTTCGAGACAGGGTTTCTCTGTGTAGCCCTGGCTGTCCTGGAACTCACTCTGGAGACCAGGCTGGCCTCGAACTCAGAAATCCGCCTGCCTCTGACTCCCAAGTGCTGGGATTAAAGGCGTGTGCCACCACTGCCCAGCTTTGGCCTAGGCATCTAATAATAACTATTTAGTCTCAGAGTCGTTATTGATGGGAAGGGGCTGGAAGAAAACACGGAGTGAGTCCCAGGACAGTGAGGGCTATACAGAGAAACTCTGTCTCGGAAAAAAAAAAAATTATTTTTATACGTACATACATGCTAGCAAACACTAACACACATAAACTAAAAATAAATACATCTTTAAAATAAATTAATTTAAATGGATTAATTAACGCCTCTGGTTTCCCAGGTGGGGATATTGCTGTGCAGGTGCCCTCCAACTCGACCAGCCTCCTGGGAGGCTCTACCGTCTTACACTGTAGTCTGACTTCTAAAGAGAATGTGACAATCACTCAAATAACCTGGATGAAGAGGAATCCAGACGGATCCCACCCTCCCGTGGCTGTCTTCCACCCCAAGAAGGGGCCCAACATCGCTGAGCCAGAGAGGGTAAAATTCTTGGCTGCCAAGCAGGACAAGGATCTGAGGAACGCATCTCTGGCCATCTCGAACGTGAGTGTAGAAGACGAAGGCATCTATGAATGTCAGATTGCCACGTTCCCCAGAGGCAGTAGGAGCGCCAATGTCTGGCTGAAGGTGTGCGGTGAGTGTTGGGGTGAGGAGAAGGGACCCCAGGCCAGAGGAGCAGGGAGCTAGCCAAAGCAAGAAGGCAAGATGCCCTTGGGACATGACATATCCTCCGTTTGTTCAGACCGGATGTGGGGAAGTCAGAAGATCTAGGCAGGATCTCATGTAGCCCAGGCTAGCTTCCAACTTGCTGTGTAGCTAAAGATGACCTTGTCCTCCTGCGCTTACAGACATTGCACCCCTGTTCCCTGGCCCGACCTTTTTGATATAAGGTCTCTCTAACCCTAGCTGACCTGGAACTCAATATGTAAACTAGACTGGCCTCAAACTCACAGCGATCCTCCTGCCTCTGCCTTCTGAGTGCTGGGATTAAGTGGATACATCTTTATACCTGAGTAGTCTTTCTTTCTTTTTCTCCCTTCCTTCCTTCCTTTCTTTCCTTTTTAAATATAAAATGAAGTTTATTTAGGGGTATAGGAAGGAGGTATAGGGAAGGGAGTAGAGGCAGAGAAAGAAAGGGGACAGAGAGGGACAAAAAGAGAGAGAAAAACAGAAGAGACCAGCCGGGAACACAGGGAGAGAACAGTGAGAGAGATAGCGAGGAAGGGAGAGAGAGAGAGAGAGAGACCAGAGAGTATTTTTCCTTCCTTCTTTGCTCAAATAATACTTATAGAGCTTTGTACCAAGGAGTATTTTATATGTGTGTATATATGTAATATATATAAAACAGAAAACTACACATAAATATAATAACATGTTACATATTCAGGACGTGTAGAAAAGGGTGTTGGATCCCCTGGAGCTGGAGTTATAGATTATTGTGAGCTGCCGTACTGGTGCTAGGACTTGAACCTGGGTCCTCTGTAAGATCAGCCTGTACTCATCACTATTGAGCACTTCTCTAGTTCCCTCCTAAAACCCATTCTGGCCACTTTACCTGTGTATTCTTATTCTCTCTCCCCGCCCCCCCCCCCCCCCCCCCCCCCCGACATATAGACTTAACCTGCATCTATCTGGCTCTTCAGCAATAGGGTTGAGATTTTATTTAGTATTTTTCATTATTTACTTATCATTTATTTGTGTGTCTGTACATGAGGCAGTCAAAGGACAAAGGTAGAGGAATTGTCCTTCTACCATGTGAGTCTGGGGGATTGACCTCAGGCTATCAAGCTTGGCGGCAAACATCTATATCCACTGAGCCATCTTGTCGGCCCAATGCCAGAATTTCAAATTAGCCATCTCATACCCTTAAACTGTCCCTCTAACACCAAGCATAGTGGCACGTGCCACCACCAAGGAGCCTGAAGCTAGAGGCTCATGAGCTCTAGGCCAACCTGGGCTACATAGTGAGATCTTGTCTCAAAAATAAAATAAAATCAAGGGTGAAGAGCTTTCTTCCTCCGGCTGCTTCTGCTGTTGAACGGCCTGCGGAATGTGTCCTTAATGGTTCTTGCAGCCCGACCTAGCAACACTGCAGAGGCCCTGGAGCCCTCTCCCAGTTTGACGCTGCAGGATGTGGCTAAATGCATCTCTGCTGATGGTCACCCTCCTGGACGAATCATTTGGTCCTCGAATGTGAATGGAAGCCACCGTGAAATGGAG
>JADRCD010169288.1:19568-31254 GCA_019843815.1 Montemys delectorum | reverse complement strand
TCAGAGGTTAAGAGCACTGACTGCTCTTCCAGAGGTCCTGAGTTCAATTCCCAGCAACCACATGGTAGCTCACAACCATCTGTAATGGGGTCTGATGCCCTCTTCTGGTGTGTCTTAAGAAAGCAATGGTGTACTCATACATAAAATAAATAAATAAATCTTTTAAAAAAAAGATGTTTTATTTTTGTAGCTGTTCCAAGTTTTATTTTTTTCCTTGACAGCTGTCTTTAGATATCTTATGATATTTGGAGGAAAATATGTCCAATTAAAGTCTATCTAGTGCTGTTTTCACAGTTTGTACTATGCAACTATGTTATCAGGGGAATTAATTTCAAAGGAGGTTTTGAGCATACCCCATCTTTTTTATTAGTAACTCAGAGACAATGAGCCATGAATTTGTGTACGTGTGTGTTTGTGTGTTACAGTTTGTATGTTGTGTTACATTTTAATCTTTGTGATCTTATAACACCTGTAGTTTACTGAAACACATTACATGAAACATTTTGTAATAAAAGTTTTAGGAACAAATTTTTCTCTGTGTCTTTGATATCTGTAGAACCTTGATGCATTTCAAGGTGAACTTTATTTCCAGATTAATCATATCTTTTCTGTGCCTATGCTTTATCTAAATGTTTGAAGAAGTTAATAAATTAGTTGATAAAAGGACATTTTTTTTGTTAAAAAAAAAAAAAAGCCATAGGGGAAAAAAAAGGTAGTGAGGCCTGTAACTCAAAGAATGCTGCTATAAACATTAGATCTTTAATTCATCAGGAGGGAAAAACCAAGGAGACAAGATCATCCATCCTTTTCTCAAAAGACTTTTTTTTTTAAGATTTATTTTTATTTATTATATGCCCCGCTCACTCTGGCCCAAAGATTTATTTATTTTTATATGTAAGTGCACTGTAGCTATCTTTAGACACTCCAGAAGAGGGCATCAGATCTCATTACAGATGGTTGTGAGCCACCATGTGGTTGCTGGGATTTGAACTCAGGACCTTCAGAAGAGCAGTCAGTGCTCTTAACCACTGAGCCATCTCACCAGCCCCCCTCAAAAGACTTCCAATAGAATGGCAGAGGTCACCTGGAACTCTTAAATCCTTGAGTCTGGTCTTTAAGGCAAGAGGCCCCAAGTCCTGTTTTTTGCCCAACACCCTAAGATTGGATTTGTCTTTGAGGGGAGACACATGACTTGAGTTCATCTAAGTTCCCCATTTCCAGTAGGAATCATTTAGTGGTCACCTTATCTTCAGTATGTGCTTCCTATGTGTCAGTGCTGTGGCAGCTTGTTTGTGTACATTGTTTAATACCAAAAATCTGACTAGCTACGGCCACACAGCTGCCAGGTGGCAGAATCAGGATTTAGATTCATGTTTTTCTGGTTCCAAAGCCTGTGTTTAACCAGTTCAGTAACCAGTGTTCCTAAAGATGTTAAAGTCCCCCAGTACTGCCATCTATTAATTTATAAAGAGGAGTTGCCACCTCGGGGACTAATTGGGTAGTTGCTGTGTTCAGCACTTCCTCTCGCTTTGGGCATCATTAACAAGGAACAGTATCATAATGAGAAGGTCGTTTGTGAGTGTGGAGCAGAGCAAGAGGGGTGAAGAAAGTGGAGTGTGAGACCCTGATGTGAGGCTCTGATGGGTAGGGTCAACCCAAGCAGCTTCCCTTATAGAAATGTTTGCGCTTTACCCCATGAGGTCATTGCCTGTCTAATGTCATCACAAGCAGTTATTTTTTTTAAAGGTTTATTTATTTTTATGTATTGAGTACACTGTCACTGCCTTTAGACACACCAGAAGAGGACTTCGGATCTCATTACAGATGGCTGCGAGCCACCATATGGGTGCTGGGAATTGAACTCAGGGCCTCTGGAAGAGCAGCTAGTGCTCTTAACTGCTGAGCCGTCTCTCCAGCCCCATCACGAGCAGTTATAACTGACAACTTCCTGTAGGCACAACTGTGGACTTAAACAGGCACTGCTTAGTGTATCTGGCCTGGGGTGGAGCTTACCTTTGCCAGATGCCTAGCATGTGCACATCGAGATTTCACTGTATATTTTAATTCAGTAGGTGCAGTGTGTAGCCCTATTTCCTGGTGCATATATATATATATATATATATATATATATATATATATATGCATCGTACACAGGTTTAAATGAATTGAGTTTTACTTTTTATCATAAGTACGTTGCCATTTTGTTGTCCTTTTCTTATCTCTGCCCCCTGCTGGAACACAGGGGCCTACTTAGTCTTTTCTAGTTTCCTTTTTTATTTAGCTATAGTTTGGGTTGCTTATATGCGGTCGCTGGGTTCTCAGAACTAAGCATTGCTAGTCTGGCTGCCCTTTCCTTTCCTCCTCTAGCTAACAGCACCCTTCATTATTTATATTTTTTTCTGTATTTGGGGAAAACTTGTCAAGTTTATCCTTAGTATTATAGAGAATAATCTGACAAGATTCTCTAGTTTTATTTCTGGTCAATTGTGTACGTCAAGAACAGTTTCACACCTTAGGATGAACAACAATATGAACTAACTAGTACCCTCAGAGCTCCCAGGGACTCAACCACCAACCAAGGACTATACATGGTGGGACTGATTGTTCTGGCAGCATGTGTATAGTAGAGGATTGCAAAGTCAATCATCAATGGGAGGAGAGGCCCTTGGCCCTGTGAAGGTTCTGTGCCCAAGTGTAGTGGAATGCCAGGGCCAGTAAGTGTGACAGAGTGGGGTGGCAGGCATGGGGTTGGGGGAAGGCAACAGGGGTTTGTTCTTGTTGGTTTTTTTGGGGGGAGAGGGGAAACTGGGAAAGGAGAAATCATATGACATGTAAATATAAAGAAAATATCTAAAAAAAAAAAAATCAACTCTTCTCTCAGCTAGGACCCTGCCTCCCTCTGGATTCAGTAATTATTTTGTTCCCCCTTTGAAGTGGATTGAAGCATCCATACTTTGACCTTCCTTCTTGTTAAACTTCATACTGTCTGTGAGTTGCATTGTGTGTATTCTGAGCTTTTTGGGTAATGGCCACTTATCAGTGAGTACATACCATGTATGTCCTTTTGGGTCTGGGTTACTATACTCGTGTCCTTGTGACATGGTGGAGCATCTTTTGGGTATATGCTCAGAAGTAGTATAGCTGGGTCTTCAGAAAGAACTATTTCCAATTTTCTGAGGAACAGCTAGATTGATTTCCAGAGTGGTTGTACCAGCTTATAATCCCACTGGCAATGGAGGAGTGCTCCCCTTTGTCCATATCCTCCCCAGCATTTGATCTTAGCCACTCTGATTGGTGTAGGGTGGAATCTCAGAGTTGTACTGAGATGCAGTTTCCAGATGTCTAAAGATGTTGAACATTTCTTTAGATGCTTCTTGACCATTTGAGATTCCTCAGTTGAGAATTTAGCTCTGTAACCCATTTTTAAAATTGGGTTATTTGTTTTTCTGGATTCTAACTTCTGTAGTTCTTTTTATATTTCAGATATTAACACTCTATCAGATATAGAATTGGTAAGAGTCTTTTCTCAATTTGTAGGTTGTGGTTTTTTTTTTCTTCTGTTGACAGTCTCCTTTGCCTTACAGAAGCTTTTCAGTTTTATAAGGTCCCATTTTTAAATTTTTTTTAAAGATTTGTTTTTATTTTATTTTATGTATATGAGTACACTGTAGCTGTACAGGTAGCCATGAGCTATCATGTGTGTGGCTGCTGGGAATTGAACTCAGGACCTTCTGCTGGCCCCTCTCGATCAGGCCCTGCTTGCTCTGGCTCCACATAATTCACTGTAGCTGTCTTCAGACACACCAGAAGAGAGCGACCGATCTCATTATGGGTGGTTGTGAACCACCATGTGGTTGCTGGGATCCGAACTCAGGACCTTCAGAAGAGCAGTCAGTGCTCTTACCCGCTGAGCCATCTCACTAGCCCTTTAATTGTTGATCTAAGAGCCTAAGCCATTGGTGTTCTGTTCACAAAAATTTCCCCTGTGCTAATGTGTTTGAGGGATGAGGCCACCCACTCATCTCAAAAATTTTAAATCAGGATTGTTCCTGTCTAAAGGAATAGCAGGGACCAAAAATGGAGCAGAGATTAAAGAAAAGATCATCCAGAGACTGATCTCACATTGGGATCCATCCTATGTGCAGACAACAAATTCCTGACATGCTGATGCCAAGATGGGCTTGCAGACAGGAGCCTGCTATATCTGTCCACTGAGAGGCTCGGCCAGCACCTGACTAGAACAGGTGCTGTGTGTGTAGCTACTCACAGCCAACCATTGGTCTGAGCACGGGGACCCTAATGGAAGAGTTAGGGGAAGAATTGAAGAAGCTGAAGGGAATTGCAACCCCATAGGAAGAACAACAGTATCAACTAACTGAACCACCCAGAGCTCCCAGGGACTAAGACACCAACCAAAGAGCATACATGGGACAGTCCATGGCTCCTGCTACATATGTAGCACAGGACTGCCTTTATCTGGCCTCAGGTGGAGGGGATATGCTTGCTTGGCCCTGTAGAAGTTTGATGCCCCAGAGAAGGAGGATGCTAGAGGGGTGAGGCAGGAGTGGGTAGGTGGGTGGGGAGCAAAGGGGCAAAGAGAAGGGAGTATGGGGTGTGGGAGTTTATGGAGGGGGGACTGGGAAGGGGGACAATATTTGAAATGTAAGTAAATAAAGTCAACTAAAATTAAAAAAAAAAAAAAGAACAGTGTCACAGCTGGGTGGTAGTGGTGGTGCACACCTTTACAGAACTCGGAGGCAGACACAGGTGGGTCTTTGAGTTCAAGGCCAGCCTGGTCTACAGAGTGAGTTCCAGGACAGCCAACAGCCAGGGCTACACAGAGAAACCCTATCCTTAAAAAAACAAACAAACAAACAAACAAACAAAAAACCCTAGAAACAAAACAACCACCACCAGGGTTGCAGTTGTGCTTTGTCCTTTGGGTGTCTGCCTTCAGACTTGCTTTTGTATGTCATCTCCTTCTACCTAAACCAGCGGGGCATGCTTTCCAAGCACCCATTTCACAGAGTATAAGACTGAGGCTTCAGAGCAGCTTCAAGCTCACAACAGAATCAAAGGTTGCAGATAGCCCTGTATGCCCCTTGCCTGATACAGCACCTCACCCTCCATGGCGGTGTGCTCATTAGCATGTGAAAGAATTTTTGAGTTTCATAGTGAACTGCTTGTATAAGTAGACTTTGGATTTTTTTTTCAGCATAATGTACTCCTGTCTGGTGTGAAGCTGTTTTCCCAGCATCGGGCTGTTGTTAATCTGTTCTCCTATAGGAGACAGCCTGGAGCGGGTGTGATAAAATGGCAGGGATGGATTTAGTGCTTTACTCCACTCTGTCTGATGGAATCCTTTTCTCTGCCGGTTCTCAGCTAGGACCATGGTACAAGGCTGACATAGGCCCATCTTCATGTCTGCTAAGAAAATGTCTCTCCTTGCCTTTCCCATTTATGTGTATGTGTCTACCTACCTGCACATATACAGGCCACATGTCTGCCCAGTGCCTGCTGAGCCCAGGAGAGGCATTTGATCTGCTGGAACTTACGCTACTTAGGGGCTGAAGCCTAGCTGTGGGCATGTACTTCTGTGAAGCACCACTACAGAATTCCTTCCCTCACCACAGGTTCAGTACAGAGCTCCTTTCCCATAGGATCTCCCATCCCCACTCTCTCCAGTAGACTTCTTCTATCCCCAGTCCTCTCCCTCTACTGTCTGCTCTTTTCCTTTGGGAGCTATAAGCTTTGAACTTGGATTTAAAAGATGAGAAGGAAGACTAATATTGAGTCATTCTTGAAAAGCAGCATCTATCAAACAGAAGGATAAGCCCAGACTCTAATCCAGAGCCTTAAATATGCTAGTGCCTTTAAAAAATAGGTTGAGCTGTCCTGGCTTGAGATCTTACATGAGCCAAAGCACAAGCTGGCCTATGTTTAATATACTGAATCTGTGTGCCACAGAGTTACTTCCTAGATTCATACAGTAGATTATATGTGGGCCTGGGTAGTGTGTATGTGTATACATGTGTATGCACATGCTTTTGTGTGTGTGTCCTGTGGTAGAGATTAAAGTCAAGGCCTTGTACATGCTAGGCAAATGTTCTAATGTGCTGAATCTACAGTCCTATTTCAGTACATTAGAAATGATTTGTTGGGACAGGAGAGATGGCTCAGCAGGTAAGAGCACTGACTGTTCTTCCAAAGGACCTGAGTTCAAATCCCAGCAACCACATGGTGGCTGACAACCATCCGTAATGAGATCTGATGCCCTCTGGTGTGTCTGAAGACAGCTACAGTGTGCTTTCATATAATAAATAAATAAATTTAAAAAATGATTTGTTGGCATGTGTATATGCATGCACACACACACGGGTGTGCATATTGTGAGGTACACATGGGCGTAGGAGACTCCTGGGAGATAGTGCTCTACTGTTGCCTGTAGAATTTGGAGATGGAACTTAAGTTCACAATATGAGGGAAGGATTAGGTGAGTGCATTTTACTTGCAGACAAAGTAATACTTACTTGGCTACTAATTGAACCAAATTTTACAGATCTCTTCTTTCTTACCATGTGTCTTAGTCAGGGTTTCTATTTTTGCACAAACATCATGACCATGAAGCAAGTTGGGGAGGAAAGGGTTTATTCAGCTTACTTCCACATGGCTGTTGAACACCAGAGGAAGTCAGGACTGGAACTCAAGCAGGTCAGGAAGCAGGAGCTGATGCAGAGGCCATGGAGTGGATGTTCCTTACTGGCTTGCTTCCCCTGGCTTGCTCAGCCTGCTCTCTTATAGAACCCAAGACTTCCAGCCCAGGGATGGCACTACCCCTTTGATCACTAATTGAGAAAATGCCCCACAGCTGGATCTCATGGAGGCATTTCCCCAACTGAAGCTCACTTCTCTGTGATAACTCCAGCCTGTGTCAAGTTGACACATAAAACTAACCAGTACACCATGGCATCTTTTTTTTCTCATTTGGTTTTATAACTCAGATGGGCCATCCAAATAGGTGATTAATATTCCTCTAACTGTAGTTACTTTGTGTAAACATTGTATTGTTTAGGAGTGACTTTGTTTGGTTTGGGTGTTTGTAACCTATTTAAAAAGCCAACCTTTTACTTAGGAGTGATAGTTTTTTAGCATTCACAGCCACAGCTGACATGGTTGGCTGCTTTCCCCATCAGTTATATTTATGCTTTTAGATGCCATTTAATGCATTTAAAATCATTTGGCCTTATACTGCCAAAATTTTAAGGCTCTTTATGTAAATTATATTTTACAGACCCTGTGCCAGAAGTGAAAGAAGAGAAGCTGCAGCTGCAGGAGCAGCCACAGCAGCAGGAGCAGCCACAACTGCAGGAGCAGCCACAGCAGCAGGAGCAGCCACAACTGCAGGAGCGGCCACAGCAGCAGGAGCAGCCACAGCAGCAGGAGCAGCCACAACTGCAGGAGCAGCCACAGCAGCAGGAGCAGCCACAGCTGCAGGAGCGGCCACAGCAGCGGCAACAGCCACAACCCCTCGTGCAGTCAATGCTACCACAAAAACCACATTTTGGAGCTGTGGAAGAAACATTTAGGATTGTTAAGGACTCGCTCAGTGATGAAGTTGTTAGAGCCACACAAGCTGTCTATCAGTTTGAACTCTCAGGTAAAGACTGTGTCCCATTATCTGGAGATTTTAGGAAACAGTGGGACATTTTTGTTGGAAGAAAACCAGCTTTTGGTACCTAGATAGTTAGCTATATCTAGGACTGTTGAATATAGATAGTCAAAAACAGCAAGTAACTATCAATTTATATTTTTTTGAGTTAAGATTTGTTTATATGGAAACATATGTAGAATGCATTGTCACGGCATATACTTTCAGTATTAAATAACTCCTTGGCATATATAATAGAGAGTAAATCCTACATAGATGGATAGGTAATGTACAAGTAATATACAATAATTTATCAGTTGTGGGTAGCTATCCATTTTTTATCTTTGAGTTAGGTCAGTATGAATTCAGTCTAAAACCTCTACATATGAGCTGGGTGTGATCATGCACTGCTTTAATCTTAGCATTCCCTGGTGCAGGGGGAAAGGGTCAGCAGAGGCAGGTAAATCACGGAGTCTGAGGTCAGCCTTGTCTACAATGTGAGTAGCCAGAGAGACATAGAGATACCCTGTCTCAAAAGCCAAACAAATACAAACTCCTCATGGTTTCCTGTATAATAGAAGTAACATAGACTGATGGTAGTAGTCTTAAGAACTTAGTTGTGTTATATGCACACGTTCTCCTCGTCTATGTTGCTCTCTGCTTAACAGTAACCTTTCCTCCTTCCTTCTTGTTCCTGAGCTCATGGTCTGTTGCTTCAGTCTTTATTTTTGCTGATGTCCTAAACTTGCTAAACCCTCTGGCTTATGCCGTGACCTATGCCAAACTGCCTGCTTTCCCCAGAGCTGCACCAAGGCTACCAAATCTTGTTAGACAAAACCCAAAGTAGTAACATCAGCTGGACTGGTGGGCTCCTCTTCAAATAGGGCTAAGCAGCACCTTAGACTTCTCTTTTGTCAGCTTAGGGCCTCATTTTCCACAGCAGAGTATGGTCAGAAACCTGCAAGTAGAACTGACTTCAGCTTCCTGCCATCAGGTGTATGTCATCAGCCATCAGAGGCCCTCTTCTTCCTCCCAGGTGGATGGAGCCTAGCTCCCAGCAGTGCCCCCCAAGCTGGAGTAACTATATGCAGACCCTTCCCCACATGCCGACTTTGATCCAGTTGGTCAGGGGGAGATCTGACGGACGGTGGCAGTGAAGTAGTCCATGGGAGACACTAGCAGTATCCAGTTCTAGGTGCATCTCCTCTGGCCTCCTCAGGAACTGCTCTGCTCACTGTGCCTTTTCTCCAACTGGTGCACATGCAGTCTCCTTTCCAGTGGTTATTTTAACGTTCCCAACTCTATTATTCTGTCTGTAGAACAGAATGTAGCAACAGTCATCCCAAACCATCCTCCTGTCTTTTTCTTTCAGAGCCACACTTTCTTTTATCTGAAGCCCACTCTATTGAACATAGTTTTCTCTCTTCCAGTTTCCTTTGTTCCCAGGGGTTGTTTTCACAATGGTCCTGGATGAGGGCTGTACACCAGGGGGTTTGCCAGCCCTCTCTGCAGCTCCTCAGCAGGATCCAAGGTGCTTGGGCACTCCTTCCTTCTGGAAATTCCTGCTTTCCTTGGCTTCCTCTTTAATAGCCTCTGTCATCTTCTTCACTGTCCATCTCCAAACTAAAGTGTTGCACCTGATAAATCTGAGCCGTTTCCTTTGCCCCAGCCTCTCCTAAGCACTGCTGTAACTTCTGTGTGAATTTCACTACTCCAGCTTTGCTCCCTCTATCAACACACCCACAGAACCTGCTTCCTCTTTGGAGAAGAACCTGGCTTTTTTTTGTTACTGAATGATCTTCAGAGCCTAGCAGTGCTTAGACCATAGTGAGTGCTGGGTCTGGTGGGGGCCTGAGGGTTTTAGCCAGGACAGCATGCTAGGAGATTATTACAGCTGGAGTAATGACGATGTGGATTTCCACATACTTGTCTGTACAGGTGAAGATGGTGGTACGTGGTTTCTTGATCTGAAGAGTAGAGGAGGGAGGGTTGGACATGGAGAGCCTTCTGACCGGGCAGACGTGGTGATGAGTATGGCCACTGAGGATTTTGTCAAAATGTTTTCAGGTAAGTTGTCAACTCTATTTGTTCTCTTGTTTCACGTGGAATAATCTGGATATCCTACTTGTTCCATTTCTAGATAATCAAGGTTCAGAAACATTCCCAACAGTGGGAGCGCTCCATGCTGAAAAGCATGTGGTCTTGGGACACTGTTCTTAGGCTGCCCCTGACCCACATCTACCTCCTCTGACAAATGGAAAACTGACGTAGCTCTTTCTCATCACCGAGGAAATAATGATGTAACATTGGAAATAGAGAATAATCCACAAGGATTACTAAGTAGGCTTCATTCTACCCAGACTAAAGTACTGTATTTTCAGTGTGGTCACTGGAGGCTAGATGTCGGCAGTACCTCATTCCAGCCTCACCAGATGCCATAAAGGAGACAAGACAGGACTCTCTTGTGCCCTAGTACCCTTCTTTTGTGGGATCTCTATCCATGAGAATCTTTTGCATGATTTTATGTTCTGCCCAGTTATCTCTAAAAGTGCCAAAATAATTTTAAGGGTGATTTGTTCTACTTTCTTCTATTAGAATACTATTCAAACAGGTAAGTTAACACAAATTCTAAAAATTAGCAACAATACTCTCAACTAAGGCATTATAATATTCTAACCTAAAAATCTTGCATGTAATAAATTATAAAGTACCACTCATATGCTTATTCTTCTGAAATCTTATTAAATGGTATCAAAGTATATTCTGTGCCCTCCAAGCCCCCTTTTCCAGTTCTAATAAGGGATGCTAGTTTGTGTATGATGTCTCAATGACTAAAGTGGAACTAATATGTGTGCTGTCTATGTGTGTGTGCTGTGTGTGTGCTCTCTATGTATGCATGTGTAGGTTCAGGTGTAAATACACAAGCATGTACATACATGTAGAGGCCAAATGAGGGTGTCTGGTATCCTGGTCTACCATGCTCTTCCATATTCCCTTCTGACATGGGCTCTCTGAATCCTGGAGCTAGGCTGGCAGCTAGCAAACCCCAGCAATCCTCCTTTCTCATATCCCCACTACGCTGGAGTTAAAGGCATGCATGTAGACACGCTCAGCTCTTTCCTCAGGTGTTGGGGATTTGAATTCAGGTCTTCAAGCTTGTGCAGCAAGTATTCTTACCCACTAAACCATCTCCTACCCTCTTTAACTTTTGCATTAGTATTAAGTATTTATTGAACAAAATAGTATTTAGTTGAGAAAAAGCCACTAAAAAAATGAATAAAACATTTTTTTACTACACTATTGAAAGAACAACCATCAATTCATTTGGATTAGCATCTCATATGTATATATTTATGTCCACAAACATATATATGTCCACAAACATATATATTTATAAAAGCAAAATTATATCATTACATTTGATGATCTTTTTTTTAAAGATTTATTTATTTTATGTATATGAGCACACTGTCGCTGTTTTCAGACATACCAAAAGAGGCATCACATTCCATTACAGATGGTTGTGAACCACCATGTAGTTGCTGGAAATTGAACTCAGGACCTCTGGAAGAGCAGCCAGTGCTCTTAACCGCTGAGCCATCTCTCCAGCTCCCCACCCCCTTTTTAAAAAGATTTATTTATTTATTTTAGATCTTTTCAAATTGTACATTATAACATTTTAATTAATTTTTGCCTCCAGTCATTTATAGTACTTTGGAGTATCAAAACTATTTTTTAAGCTGGGCATTGATGACTCACCCCTTTGACCCCAGCACTCTGGAGGCTGAGGCAGGTTGATCTCAAGAGTTTGAGACTAGCTTAGTCTATAAAGTGAGTTCCAGGACAGTAAGGGCTACATAGACAAACCTGACTTGAAAAACCAAACCAAACCCTATTTTCTTATTAGAGATTAAACAGCATTTTGACTCATTTTTAATGATCAGTAAATTTTTTTTGTTTGTTTTTTTGAAACAGGATCTATGGATCTATCTCTATCTATCTATCTATCTATCTATCTATCTATCTATCTATCTATCT
>JADRCD010169288.1:0-19558 GCA_019843815.1 Montemys delectorum | reverse complement strand
TCTATCTATCTATCTATCTATCTATCTATCTATCTATCTATCTATCTATCTATCTGGTTTTTCGAGACAGGGTTTTTCTGTGTAGCCCTGGCTGTCCTGGAACTCACTCTGTAGATCACGCTGGCCTCAAACTCAGAAATCCGCCTGCCTCTGCCTCCCAAGTGCTCGGATTAAAGGCGTGCGCCACCACTGTCTGGCGGCTGTCCTGGTTCTTACTATGGATCCAGACTGGCACTGAATTAATAGATATCAATGCCACCTAAGCACTGGGATTAATGATGTATACCACTATACTCAGCCTAAATATTTGGTAAAAATGAATCATAGATTTTTTTTTAAAAAATTAAGGACAGTTTCAATTACAAATGCATTGTGCTGGTCAAGGTGGTACATACTTATAATCTCAGCACTTGGGAGGCTAAGGCAGGGAGATCGTGAGTTCAAGGCTCAATGTAGTGAGTTTGAAGTCATTCAGTGCCATCTAATAAGATCCTATCTGAATAAACAAAATGATACAAAAAGGCATTGACAGTGTCTAATAAGTTAAATATATTTAATAACTATTGTGTAATTGCTGTGGTTTAAGAATGAATTTAACTAGGGCTGGAGAGATGGCTCAGTGGTTCAAAGGACCAGCTGCTCTTTCAGAGGACAAATCCTTGTGGCTGACAAGTCTTTCTAACTCCAGTTCCAGGGGATTTGACATCTCCTTTTCTGGCCTTTGTAGGCACTATATGTACATGTTGCATAGACATATATGCAGGCAAAAACCCATACCCATAAAATAAAAATAAGTCAATCTTAAAAAATCATTTTCATCATTTTATAGAGGTGGTGACTGAGGCTCTGATAAATTATGTAATAATCCCAAGATCAGATACTGATCGAGTAGATGTTGGAGCTAGGATATGACTAAGTGTGTCCATAATTATTCTCTAAACTTAATTTATTATTTTTGTGTCAGAAGAGGGCTGGGTGGTGGGGTGTAGGGAGCAAGTGCATGCCACAGGAACTGGTGGAGGTCAGGGTAATGTTGTAGAGTGAGTTCTAGGTGTCTAACTCAGTTGTCGGCCTTGCACAGCAAAGGCCTTTACCTGCTGAGCCTCCGTGAAGGCCACTCTTGCCCTCAGTTGTTCTGCTGTTCTGACTGACCTTCTAATCAGTGCACAGGACCTCATATAATCCAGGCTGGCCTGGAAAACTGTAGCACTGAAGATGACTTGAACTAACCCTCCTGCCCTTCAGAGCTGGCCTAACCCTTCAGAGCTGGCACCACCACTCATGGCTCAGTGCCTGCTTTAACTTTTCCTTATATATAAGGTTGAGACCAGCCGGGCAGTGGTGGCACATGCCTTTAATCCCAGCACTTGGAGGCAGAGGCAGAGGCAGGTGGATGTCTGAGTTCAAGGCCAGCCTGGTCTACAGAGTGAGTTCCAGGACAGCCAGGGCTATACAGAGAAACCCTGTCTCGGGGAAAAAAAAAAAAAAAAAAAAAAAAAGCTTGGGCTTTCTGTCTCTTTTTGTGAGTGTGCTCTTGCATTTGTTGGAGTCCCCCAAGTCATGAGTTATGGGAGGCACATTTGATACCTGGAGTTTAGACTGGGAAGGTCCTGTCTTTCTCCTTTCCTTGTATTTATGAATTTCTTCCTTATATGGGTATAGTTTAGATCTTAGAGCCTAAGATGTCTCTTTTAGAGATCACAGCCATTTCTATATCTATTTATCTAGAAGCACACACTGTAAATACAAAAACCTAAAATAACAAATCTCTCTCTTTGGCCAGTAGAGGTCACTACATGGCAAAACAGAAGCTAAGAAACTAAACTGTGGGCAGGCTCAATGGCACATGCCTGCAATCCCAGTTTGTTAGGGGCGGAGGCAGGCTGATTGCTTGAGCTAGAAATTTGTGGCCAGTCTGGACAACAAGGCGAGGTCTCTATCACTTAAGGAAAAAGGAAAGAAAATTGTTTAAGATTACTTTATCTGAGGAGGGGGGTACATACATGTATATTATTACATTGTGATTAGTAACTTTCTTTGAAAGTCTTTTTTCTCTATCAATATTGTTTTGGTAATTTTTTTAAAAAAATTATTTTTATCTTATGCACATCGGTGTTTTGATTGCATGTATGTATGTGTGAAGATGTCAGATCCCTGGAACTGGAGTTACAGACAGTTGTGAGCTGCCATATGGGTGCTGAGAATTGAACTCAGGTCCTCTGGAAGAGCAGGCAGTGCTTTCAACCACTGAGTCATCTCTCTAGCCCCTCACTTTGATAAATGTTTATACTACAAAATTTATTAAAATAAATGAACGTGATTCTTAGTATATTTTTAGAGTTTCTCATCTGCCAATAAGCTTGACTTTGACAGTATTTCTATTACTTTGGAAAATTCTTATATAGTCATTTTCTATTTCCATCTAATCCATAGCTAACAAAATATTATTGCTTCCTGTTTTTCCATTCATTTTTTGTAAATTGAATAAAAGTACATAGTATCATGCATCTGGCTTTCTTCAGCTTAAGGCTTTAAGATTCATTTATGTATCAGCAGTTATATTTATTCTCCTTATTGCATATTTAGTTGTATTGCTATACCATATTATTTTCTTTTTCAGACAGGTAGTGCAGGCTATCTTCAAATTTGCTGTAGAGCTGAGGTTGGCCTTTAACCTCTGAGATTCTTGTTTCCACCTCCAAAGTGCTGGATTACAGACACATGCCGTCATGCCTCTCAGCACACACTGTTGACACTCAGCAAGGGCAGGCAGTGTAGAGTGTGGGGACTGTTGTTTTGTTTTGGGGTATTCTGTGATGGTGTCATTCCCATTTCCCCAGGACCTTCATACTAGGATAGAATCTTAAAGGTTTGGTTTGGATTTCCCCAAATTGCTAATGGTATCGAACCTTTAAAAATGTGCTTATTGGTTATCTGTGTGATATCTTAGAGAAATGTTTATTCAGCCTTTTTACAAGTTTTAGTATTATGTATGGGTGTTTTGCTTGCATGTATATCTGAGCACCACTTGCATGCCTAGTGCCCGTGAAGACAAAGGAGGGTGTCAGATCCTCTTGACGTGGAGTGGAATGTGGATGCTGGGGAACAAACTCAAGTTTTCTAGAAGAGCATAAGTGCTCTTAACCACTGAGCCATCTCT
Source organism: Montemys delectorum (assembly GCA_019843815.1). Taxonomy (NCBI): domain Eukaryota; kingdom Metazoa; phylum Chordata; class Mammalia; order Rodentia; family Muridae; genus Montemys; species Montemys delectorum. The sequence goes on along the minus strand of JADRCD010169288.1, from coordinate 16,398 downwards.
TTAGCTCCCTCCTTTAAACCGAGTTGTTTTGTCCATGAATTTAAAGAATTATTTTTATGTTTCAAGGTATATTACATGCAGATACTTCTGTTTTTTATTCACTTTCTTTTTTTAAGATTTATTTATTTTCTGTATATAAATGCTCTGTCTGCATGTACACCTGTGTGCCATAAAGGGCAGCAGATCTCATTATAGATAGTTGTGAGCTACCTTGTGGATGTTGGGAATTAAACTTAGAACCTCTCAAGAGCAGCTAGTGCTCTTAACCACTGAGCCATCTCTTCAGCCCCTCATTCACTTTCTTGATGATGTATTTTGAAGTAACATTTAAAAATTTTTGATAGTATAGATTTACCTTTTTGTTGTTGCTTATGCTTTTAGTGTCGGATCCAAGACTCCCTGTCACACTTAAGGTTACAAAGCTTTACCTTTGTGCTAGTTACTTTTCTGTTGATAAATGTGATAAAATTCCACAACCAAGGCAACTTACATAATGGAGAGTTTATTTGCCTTATGGTTCCAGAGGAAGTGTCCATGGGGGAGGCATGGCAGCAGGTGCACATAAGCTGAGAGCTCACATCTCAGCTGCACATGGTGATGGTGGTGGGGACTGGGAGTGGACCGGGCTGTAAATTCTCAAGGCCTTCTTGAAATGGTGTACTTCTCCAGCAAGACCCTTACACATAACCAACACCACAAATTGGGAACCAGATGTTCAAATATAGGAGTCTACAGGGGATATCTCCATTTAACCCACAATATCCCTTGTATTAAGACTTTAAAATTTTACTTCATACATTTAAGTCTAGATCCATTTTGAGTTAATATTTTACAGTGTGTTTGAGGGGGGATGAGGTGTGTGTGTGTGTGTGTGTGTGTGTGTGTGTGAGGTGTGTGTATGAGGTGCATGGGTGTGCATGCCATGGCATTTCCATGGAGTTTGAGGACAACTTTGTAGGTTCTGTTCGCTCCTTGAACCTTTATATGGGTTCTGGATATTAAACTCCATGAGCCATGTCTTCAGCCTCAATGTTGTTATTTCTTTATTATTATTATTATTATTATTATTATTATTATTATTATTATTAATCTCCAAAAGCATGGACTATTTTAGTGGTTTTTTTCTTCTGCACCTGCATTTACTATTAACTTCAAATCACTTCTTTTTGGGGCTGGTGGATGGCTGAGTGGGTAAGAGCACCGATTGCTCTTCTGAAGGTACTGAGTTCAAATCCCAGCAACCACATGGTGGCTCACAACCACCCGTAATGAGATCTAGTGCTCTCTTCTGGTGTGTCTGAAGCCAGCTACAGTGTACTTGTAATAAATAAATAATAAATCTTAAAAGAAAAAAAAATCACTTCTTTTCTCTGTATTTTTTGCTTTGTTTTAAACCTGCATGTCACAGAGCTGAGAGGTGGGATAAGTTACTAATGTACCAGACATATGTTGTTCCTTATAGGAGACGTGATCAGTGTCTCAACTGGCAGAATGTTAGAAGTCATAAATGATAGTTGGGCATACCTGAAGCACTATCATATGAGCTGTGTGGCTTTGGCTAAGTTAAAATCCTCTTTGAGCCTCAGTTTTCCTATTAACCTTGTGCTCCAGATTGAACTGACACTGAATTAATAGTAAAAAAGGGGGGAAGGTATTTTTTTTCTATAGGTAAATATTGTTTGTTAGTTGTTAGTTGTTAGAATTTTCTTTCTTTCCTTCTTTCTTTCTAATTTTTGGAGACAGGGTTTCTCTGTGTAGCCCTGGCATCCTAGAACTTGTTCTGTAGACCAGGCTGGCCTTAAACTCAGAGATCCACCTGCTTTTGCTTCCCAAGTGTTGGGATTACATAACTATAATTCTGTTTGTAATACTTATATTTCTCTGATTGAAAAATGCTAACATGAACTTCATAGACTATACTTAAAAAAATTTCTTAAATAGTGTGTGTGTGTGTGTATGTGTGTGGGTATGCCCATGTATGTGCAAGCATCCTCAGAGACCAGAAGCATCATCAGATCCCCTGGAACTTGAGTGATAGGCATTTGTGAGCCACTGGACATAGATGCTAGGAAACAAACTCAGATCTTCTCAAAGACGTCTTAGCCACTGAGCCATAGCTCCATCCCTACATACACGCTACTAAAAATAAAAAGGTTTCCATGTTTCTATGAGTACACATGTTCAGGTACCACTGTGCATGCATAGATGTCAGAGACAGCCTTGAGTGTCAGTCCTCACCTTCCAGCTTTAGACAAGGTGTCTTTGTTGTTTATTACTGTATATGTGATGCTGTATTTCCACAAGCTTCCATGGAAAGCTGTGTCTGCTTCCCATCTCAAAGTAGGACCACTAGAATTGCAGATGCGCACTACAGTGCCCAGCTTTCTTTGGGCTCTGAGGATTTGCACTGAGGTCCTAACACGTGTGCAGCAAGTACTTTACCTACTGAGCCATCTCCCCAGCTCCTAAACACTATATATTTAATGGTCTTAGTTGTTTGTCTTGACACAATGTCACTGCTAAGCTCAGGCTGACTTTGAACTTATGATCCTCCTGACTCAGCCCCCAAGTGCTGGGGTTACAAGATGTATGCTGCCACGCGCAGCTTAATAATCATTTGTAAATATTTCGTACATTTTTACACCATTTGATTTCTTGAATTTAAACTTGAAATAGTTAAAGGGTTTAATGAGCTATAACAGATTGGAAAATTAAATAACATAGTATTTGCCTACCAGAATTATTGGGGGCCGTTTCTTTAGTACTATAACCAGCATATGTATAAATGTAACATCTTTAGCTTCTTGCCATTACCTTCTGCTGACTGCTTCTTATATTATCTTTTGTATTGTACGGTATTGTTGACATCCAAGTCAGGAAGTGAGATTCCCTAGATAGTAATATGAAGTGCTATGTAGACATCTCTGTGCTCTGGGATTTATGTAACTCTGGGACTTCTTCCTAGATTGCCATGTTCTTCAAGTAGCATATTCCTTAGGACACTAACGGTGCTTTCTCTGTCTTATTTCTCATTTTAGGGAAATTAAAGCCAACCATGGCATTTATGTCAGGAAAGTTGAAGATTAAAGGAAACATAGCCCTAGCAATCAAACTGGAGAAGCTAATGACCCAAATGAATTCCAGACTGTGAAGGACAAGAAGTAACAATGTTGACTCTTCTCCTCAGAAGTAAAAAGCTCAGCAGTTAGAAATCCGTTGTCTCCCTGCCCCACTGTTTTATAAGGACATATAAGTTTGTTCTGGAAAGAAGTAGAATTTCTGTATCTATAAGACTTGAAATTGTAACTAAAACAACTAACCAATCAAGTACAAGTTTAATTAACTGGCATCCTAATATATTGTGGTTTTTCCCAATTTTCCCCTCTATGCCTTTATTTCATTCATTGCTTTCTTGCGGAAAAGTATGTATCATGAACAACCAGTTGATATTAAGCAATAAAATTAGTTGTTTACAAAGCGTATGTAAAATGAAGCTACTTTATCTTCACAAAGTCTGTTGGGTGAGAGTTGGGTGAGGAACTGCAGTATCATTTCTTTCTGTAACCCTGACTGGCTTGGGACCAGGCTGACCTCGAACTCACAGAGATCTGCCTGCCTCTGCCTCCTGAGTGCTTCAATTGAAGATGTGCTCCACCACCACCTGGCTTTTTTTTTTTCTAAAAGGACTTTTGTTTTGCCTGGCAGTGTTTTACAAACTTCAGCGTATAATACTTGAAGGCAAAATTTTGTTTAACTTATTATAAGCATTTATATTACTGATACTATTCTAGATATCTTAAAATTTTCAGCTTTTCCTTTTTTTCCAAATAGGTTAACCCAACTGGCCTTAAACCGGGGTCAGTCCTCCTGCCTCGGCTTTTTTTAGTGCTATTATTATAGACATGATACACAATGCCTGGCTTTATTGAGTTTTCAAGTGTAACATACAGAAATATAATTGACTTTGTGAGTATGCCTTATACCCTACAGTAGTTAGATCTACTCATTACCTTAGCAGCTTCTTAAAAACATGTTATCTTCAAATAAAGATGAATTTATCTCTTCTTTCCATTCTATGTGCTTTTTATTTCTTTTTCTCGCCATATTGCACTGACCTGCCAGTGTATACTAATGAATACTAATGGTAAGAACGGATTCCCCTGCCAGGCAATGGTGGTGCACGCCTTTAATCCCAGCACTTGGGAGGCAGAGGCAGGCGGATTTCTGAGTTTGTGGCCAGCCTGGTCTACAGAGTGAGTTCCAGGTCAGCCAGGGCTACACAGAGAAACCCTGTCTCAAAAAAGAAAAAAAAAAAAGAATGGATTTGGATTCCCAACTTGAGGAATAAAGTAAGACCTGTCTCAAATATTGAACAATACAAAACAAAACCAATTTTATTTAATACATAAATCACTATATAATTTATTCACTAAACATATAATACAATGTTTTTCCTCCCAGAGTTTAGCAACCATCATCACAGTGAATTAGAACCTTCAAAAAATTACCTTTTCCTCTTCCTCCACCCCTTCTTTCTTTTGTATCCTGTGTGGAATCAGGGAACCACTTGTGGGAATCAGTTCTCACCTTCTACTGTGTGGGTCTTCAGGATTGAACTAAGGTCATCAAACCTTCATATACTGAGCCATCTTACAGGCCCCAATCAGAATGTTTTTATCACCCTCCCCCAAACATACACTTTAGTATATGTCACCCATCAACAAAAGATTTCAGTCCTATACAACTTCCTCTTGCTCCTGACTTGACTGTTCTGGACATATGTGGAGAGTCACGCTCATCACTTTCCTGATAGGCTTTCTTCACTTGGTAATATTCTTGAGGTTTATTCATGCCATATAGATATCAAATTTTGATACATTTGTTTCATTGACATACATTTGGGGGCTTAATGTAAGTTACTTGAAATCTTGTTGTACTCTGTCACCTTTGGCCTACTCAAACCTTTTCTTCTCACGCAGGAATGCATGCCAGATATAATGGTTCTGCTAAAATTCTGCTACATTGGTTGATGATATATAGTCCACTTGTTTTTCATACCCGTGACTCAAACCAATTGACAGCTATTAACCACAATTAAAACAAAAACAACAAAAGAACACCATCATAGAGTCTTGGGAAAAAAATCTCTTTGCTAATGTTTTCAAAAATGACCCAATCTGTAACCTGTCAGTGGACCTAATGAACAAACACAGTATCAAAGATTTCATTTCCTTTTAAAAACTATTTAATTTTATGTTTATGTGTGCTGTATATATATGTACAATGTATGTGCTTGGTGCCCATGGAGGTCAGAAGAGGGCATCAGGTTCCTGGAACAAGTTACAGATGGTTATGAGTCACCATGTGGGTACTGGAACCAATCCTAGGTCTTTTGCAAGAACAGTAAGAGCTCTTAATCACTGAGCTATCTCTTCAGCCCCAATTTCATTTCTTTCTGCCTCTTTTTTGCCCACTAGTTAAGTGTCCTGCTCTCTCCAGATCTGTTAGCCTCCTGTCAATACCTCCAACCTTCTTGAGATCTGAGAAAAAAAAGTTTGTGCTTTATTCATTTTGGATCCTGAATCTAACTTTTGGTCATGGCTCTAGAAAGTTACTATTGTGGATTACAGTCAAAAAAAAAACCAACAACAACAACAACAAAATCACAAGGAATATTACTTCATTCCTGTTCATTCCTGTTTACTGCCAACTAAATTATAAAGATTGATGGACATTTGAGTTTTTCTAAGTTTGGGGCTATTATGAATAATCCTGCCTGTGAATGTTCATTTAAATTATTTGTGCTGATATAAAGGTTTTTACTTAACCTTTAGCAGAATTGCCATTTCCACAGTGCATAGCACCCTTCAATTCCACTAGCACCAAAGTGGAGTTCTCCTACCCACATCCTTATCAAAGAGCGTTTACTGCCTATGTCATATTCATCTTTCTGGATGCACACTTGCCATCTGTCTTAGGGATGTACTGCTGTGAACAGACACCATGACCAAGGCAACTCTTTTTTTTTTTCCTTTGGTTTTTTTCCAGACAGGGTTTCTCTATGTAGCCTTGGCTGTCCTGGAACTCACTCTGTAGACCAGGCTGGCTTCGAACTCAGAAATCTGCCTGCCTCTGCCTCCCAAGTGCTGGGATTAAAGGCGTGAGCCACCACCACCCGGCGAGGTTCAGTCTGTTATCATCAAGGCAGGAGCATGGCAGGAGGAGCTGAGAGTTCTACATCTTCACCTGAAGGCTGCTAGGACTGAGGTATTAACACCTACATCCACAGTGACATACCTACCCCAACAAGGACACACCTCCAAACAGTGCTACTCCTTGACCCAAGTATATTCAAACTACCACATTACACTCCCAGGCCCTCAGAGGCTTGTTCAAACATATGGGTTTATGGGGGCCATACCTAGCCATAGCATAATAAAAAATAGATCTAGTTCAACTTCCAAAGTCCCCACAATCTATAGAAGTCTCAACAATGTTAAAAGTTCAAATTTCAAAGTCTCTTCTATGATCCATCCAATCACTTATCAGTAATCCCCACAGGAAATCAGCTGGGCAAACTTTAAACGCTGCATCTTCATGTCTGATTTCTGAGCAATCTTCGGATCTCCACTTCTTTTTCATCTTTGATGACTAGAACAAAGTTCTTTCTCCTGGGCTGGTTCCTCTGCCTGATAGCAGCTTCCCTCAGCAGACAGACCACAGCTCTGTCATCTTTAACATCTTGGGGGTCTCCAAGGCAACTTTAGTGTTAAAGCTTCTTGTTCCAATGTCTGAGATTCACACATCATCATCTGGGCTCCTCCAAAGGGCTTGGGTCACATCTCCAGCTCTGCACTCTGTAGCACTATAGGCTCTGGTTGACTCCATTCCACCACTGCTGCTGTTCTTGGTGGTCATCCCATAGTACTGGCATCTCCAATACTTTGGAGTCTTCTCCTACAACTAGACTCCACCAATATCCTCTCATAGGCTCTCTTCATGGTGCCAAGCCTCAACTCCTTTGCATGACCCCTTCAGTCCTGGGCCAACAATTACAACTGAAGCTGTGCCTTCACCAGTGGCCTTCCATGGCCTCTCACAGTGCCAAGCCTCAGTGGCTCTTTATGACCCCTTCATGCCTTCAAAAAACCAGTACCATCTGGGTGACTCTTACACATTACCAAGTCCAGCTGCAACATGAGGTACAGCTTTGGCTATCTCTGGAACACAGCTTTTTTGTTCTCTCAGAAAATACTTCCCAGAAGATTTCACCTCAGTGATGCTGGTCTCTTCTTAATCACTGCTTTCTTAGCTTCAGCTAACCAGCACCAGTTGTCCCAGTAGTCCCTTCTATTCTGGACTCTAAATCCAGAGCCACATGTCTGAAGCTGCCGGTTCTGTTCCTTGCTGGGGCTGGAACATGCCCCCCATCCCCTTATTCTATTACCAGCTTTCTGTTTTCCAACTCCTTCACTGCTTAAACTTGGCTGTCAGGGAATTTGCTCTGTAGATTGTCCTTGAACTCAGAGATCTGCGTGGCTTTGTCTCCTGAATACTAGGATTAAAGGTGTGTACCACCACACTTGTACATAAGCTTTTCTTCACCTAGAACTTGCTCTGTCCCAGGCCGGCCTTGAATTCAGAGATTTGCTTGGCTTTGTTTCTTGGAATTAAAGTTGTGTACAACCCTGCCTGAACCTAAATTTAGCTGGGTGGGATCATGCCCCAAAGTCCCACTCCCTTAATCTGTTATCTCCTAGAATATAGGATTCAGCTCCATTCTACTTCCTAGTGTCCTTAAACCATATGTATTTTTTCTTTCTCAGCTCGCTCCCTTTCATTAAAATGATCTTCATAAGAGTGAACTTTAGTAATTACATGACAGAATTTATAGCAGGCTGTTTTGAGACTTCCTTTTTCAAAGTAATTAATCTAACTCTCTTCACCTTAGTCTCAGGCAGACTCTTTGGCCAATGGCAGAAAGCAGTCACATTCTTCACCAAAATACTAGAAAAACAGCCTCCATTCCACATACTGAAATTCTGCACTGAAACTTTGTGGGCCTGGTCTGCCCCGTTCAAATCACTCTCAGCAACAAAGTCTTCCATATTCCTACTAGGATAACCCATTAAGCCCCACTTAAAGGATTCCACTGCTTTCCAAATCCAAAGTTCCCAAATTCACATTCTGCCAAACAAAAGCATAGTCACGCCTATCACATCACTACCTTACTCCTGGTACCAACTTCTGTGTTAGTTAGGGTTTTACTGCTATGAACAGACACCATGATCATGGCAACTCTTATACGGATAACATTTAATTGGGGCTGGCTTATAGGTTCATAGGTTCAGTCCATTATCAACAAGGTAGCAGCATGGCAGTATGCAGGCAGGCATGGTACAGGAGGATCTGGGAGTTCTACATCTTCATCTGAAGGCTGCTAGGAGAAGACTGGCTTCCAGGTAGCTAGGACTAAGGTATTAAAACCTACAGTGACACACCTACCCCAACAAGGCCACATCTTCTAATGGTGCTACTCCCTGGGCCAAGCATATTCAAACTATCACATCATCCTATTGTGGTTTTGGTTTATATGTCCCCAGTGGGCTCTATTTGGTTATTTTAAAATCCTAATGTGTACTAAAATCCTCCATTCTGTTATGTATGACTTGATCATATTAATCACAGCTATTCTAAGGGTCTATCTATTGACTAGAACATTTGAGACATATGTATATGCTTTGACTGTCCTCTTTTTCATTTTGGTCTTTATTCTTTTTTTCTGATCATATATGTGATGCCAGGTATTATGCATTAAAAATTTTTGAAAAGCTCCTCCACCAAAGATTTATTTTTCGCAGACAGAATATTGGAACTTCATCAACCAGGGATGGAAGTAGTTCAAGGCTTAATTGTAGGCCCCAGAGGGACCAATTTGATCTGATTTTGCTCCAGACAATCTGGTTCATGAATAGCCTCAGTTAAGACACTGAGGTGTTAACCAGGACTACCTTCCTATTTAATAACTTTTCAGTAGTGTCTTATTTAGGGTTACTACTGCTGTGATGAAACACCAAAAGCAAGTTGTGGGAGTAAAGCACTTATTTGGCTTATATTTCCACATCACAGTTTATCATTAAAGGAAGTCAGGACAGGAACTCATGCAGAGCAGGAATCTGGAGGCAGGAGCTGATACAGAGGCCATGGAGAAGTGCTGCTTTCTGGCTTGCTCCCCATGGCTTGCTCAGCCTGCTTTCCTCCAGAACCTGGGACCACCAGTCCAGGGATGGCACCACCATAGTAGCTGGACCTTCCCACATCAATCACTAATTAAGAAAATTCTTACAAGCTTGCCTACAGCCAGGTCTTATGGAAGCATTGTCTTAGTCAGGGTTTCTATTCCTGCACAAACATGACCATGAAGCAAGTTGAGGAGGAAAGGGTTTATTGAGCTTACACTTCCACACTGCTGTTGATCACCAGAGGAAGTCAGGACTGGAACTCAAGCAGGTCAGGAAGCAGGAGCTGATGCAGAGGCCGTGGAGAGATGTTTCTTACTGGCTTGCTTTTCCTGGCTTGCTCAGCCTGCTCTCTTATAGAACCCAAGACTTCCAGCCTTGGCACCACCCACAAGGGGCCCTCCCCCCTTGATCACTAATTGAGAAAATGCCCCACAGCTGGATCTCATGGAGGCACTTCTCCAACTGAAGCTCCCTTCTCTGTGATAACTGCAGCCTGTGTCAAGTTGACATACAAAACTAGCCAGTACAATTGACCCCTTGTCAACTTGACACACAAACACATCACTATTAAGCCTCAACCCTTATGTTCTTATTTATCCCCAAGATCTAAAGTCCTATAGTCTTTACATATTAAAAGTTTAATCAATTTAAAATGTTCAATATCTTTTAAAATTCAAAGTCTCTTAACTGTGGGCTCCACTAAAATACATTCTTCCTTCAAGAGGGAAAAATATCAGGGCATAGTCACAATCAAAAGCAAAACCAACTGGGATCCAACTCACCATCTTCTGGGCTCCTCCAAGGGGTTGAGTCACCTCTTCAGCTCTTCCCTGTGTAGCATACATCTTGTCTTCTGGGCTCCAGATGCCTGTACTCCACTACTGCTGTTGTCCTTGGTGGTCATTGCATGGTACTGGCATTCCCAAAACACTGCTGTAACTAGGCTTTACCAATAGCCTCTCATAGACTGTCTTCACGGTACCAAGCCTCAACTCCTTTGCATGACACCTTCAGTCCTGGGACATCAATTGCAAACTGAGGCTGCACCTTCACCAATGGCCTTCCATGGCCTCTCACTGTGCCGAGCCTCAGCTGCTCTCTCCATGACCCCTTCATATTGTCAAAACCAGTACCACCTGGGTGACTCTTACACATTACCAAGTCCTGCTGCAGCACAAGGTACAACCTTGGCTGTCTCTGGAATACAACCTCTTTGTGCTCTCAGAAAACACTCCCCAGAAGATGTCACCTCAATGATGCTGGTCTCTTCTTAATCACCGCTAATTTCTTAGCTCCAGCTAACCAGCATCAATAGTCCCAGTAATGCAAAGTTCTCTCTTTAGTAGTTCTGGTATCTTGTTAATCACAGCTGATACTTCAGCCCCAGCTAATCAGAACCACAGAATCTTCACAATCAAAACAACATGGCCCTGATAAGAGTCTTTAATCTTCCCTCTGAAATTTCACAAGCCAGGCCTCCATCTTTGCACTGTTTTCAACATGATCTTCTAAGCTCCTACAGAATATCCCACATAGTTCTTAACAGCCAGTGACTGCTCTTCTAGCTCAAAGTTCCAAAGTCCTTCCACAGTCCTCCCCAAAACATGGTCAGGTTGTCATAGGAATACCCCACTTCTGGTACCAATTTGTCTTATTCAGGGTTTCTATTCCTGCACAAACATCATGACCATGAAGCAAGTTGGGGAGGAAAGGGTTTATTGAGCTTACGCTTCCACACTGCTGTTGATCACCAGAAGAAGTCAGGACTGGAACTGACGCAGAGACCATGGAGAGATGTTTCTTGCTGGCTTGCTTTTCCTGGCTTGCTCAGCCTGCTCTCTTATAAAACCCAAGACTTCCAGCCCAGGGATGGCACCACCCACAAGGGGCCCTCCCCCCTTGATCACTAATTGAGAAAATGCCCCACAGCTGGATCTCATGGAGGCACTTCCCCAACTGAAGCTCCCTTCTCTGTGATAACTGCAGCCTGTGTCAAGTTGACACACAAAACTAGCCAGTACAAGCATTATCTCAATTGAGGCTACCTCCTCTTGGATGACCCCAGCTTGTGTGAAGTTGACATACATAAAACTATCCAGCACCACCAGACAGCTAAAGATATCTGTTTTACAATGTTTTCTGTAGCAGTTTCTTTTCATTGTTTGGTTTCTTGTTGCTTGTTTTGCAGGTAAGGAAACCACAAAGTCTTTGGGGCAAACTGGCATATAGAATGACTATTTTTTTTTTATAAAGATTTATCTATTTATTTTATGTATATGAGAACACTGCAGTTGTCTTCAGACACACCAGCAGAGGGCATCAGACCACATTGCAGATGGTTGTAAGCCACCATGTGGTTGCTGGGAATTGAACTCAGGACCTTTAGAAGAGCAGTCAGTGCTCTTAACTATTGGGCCATCTCTCCAGCTCTCTAGAATGACTTTTTTTTTTTTTTTTTTTTTAAGTTTTTTGAGACAGGGTTTCTCTGTCCTGGAACTCACTCTGTAGACCAGTTGACCTCGGACTCACAGAGATCTACCTGCCTCTGCCTCCTAAATGCTGGGATTAAAGGTGTGTACCACCACTGCCCGGGGAATTTTTTTTTAAAGATGTATTTATTTATTTCATGTAAGTAGATACACTGTCACTGTCTTCAGACACACCAGAGGACAACCTTGGATGCCCATTACAGATGGTTGTGAGCCACCATGTGGTTGCTGGAAATTGAACTCCTGGGCCTCTGCAATAGCTGAGCCATCTCTCCAGGCCAATAATTTTTTTCTAACAGGATTTCTGATTTTAGTTGGAAAAATCCATGGAGATTGAATGCAGCTGGCTTAGAATTTTCATAGATCACCGGGCAGTGGTGGGGCACGCCTTTAATCCCAGCACTTGAGAGGCAGAGGCAGGTGGATTTCTGAGTTTGAGGCCAGCCTGGTCTTCAGAGTGAGTTCCAGGACAGCCAGGGCTACACAGAGAAACCCTGTCTCAAAAAAACAAAACAAAACAAAACAAAACAAAAAACAAAAAATAACAACAAAAAAAATTTCATAGCTCTTTTGATTTTTTTTTCTAACAGAACTTTGGTCAGAAATCCTAAGAATTACGTAGAGATCTGCCAAGTGTTTAGAACGTTTCCTGGCAGCTATCCAGAGAAGGCTATCTGAAGAGCAAACACAGCTCTTTTAGAATGTTTTCTAAAATCAAAATCAGAAAACCCAAGAATTACTTTTAGATTTTTTTTTTCTAACAGGATTTTTGACTTGGTCAGAAGATCCAAGAATTTTTTTTTATAGTAGTTTTTCTTACTTTGGTCAGAAAACCCATTGAGCTATCCAGAGAGCTTTTATTTGTTTTCTTTTTTTTTTTCCTTTCCAGAGAGCTTTTAGAATTATTTACTAACAAAGCTAGCTGTCTCAACCAGAGAGGGTTTTTTTGTTTTTGTTTTTGTTTTTTTGTTTTTTTTTGTTTTTTTTTTTTTGAATAGCAAGAAAAGGTGTCTAGAGCAGGGCAGATTATATATAGAGAAAGCAGTCTGGAAAGCCATCTATCTCAGCTGAACGAAGGCCACCATCTTGGACCCATGATCTGAATTCCAGTCTTTTCACTGCTTCCAGACACTCCCTCTGCCAAGAACTCAGAATTAGCCAAGGCTGGTCCTTGGCACATTTTTGTTTTGTTTTGTTTGAGACAGGTGTGTGTGTGTGTGTGTGTATGTGTGTGTGTGTGCAGTCTTGGCTGTCCTGGAACTCACTCTGTAGACCAGGCTATCCTCAAGCTCACAGAGCTCCACCTGCCTCCGCCTCCCGAGTGCAGGAATTATAGGTGTGCAGCATTGGTAATAGGCTTATTTCACTCAGAACAATGTCTTCAGGGTTCACGCTGTATCGTGGGACAAGATTTTTTTTATTTATTTTTTTATATTTTGGGGTTTTTTTCGAGACAGGATTTGTCTGTTTAGCCCTGACTGTCCTGGAACTCACTCTGTAGACGAGGCTGGCTTCAAACTCAGAAATCCACCTGCCTCTGCCTCCCAAGTGCTGGGATTAAAGGCGTGCATCACCACCGCCTGGCATGAGACAAGACTTTTAACAGATGGACAATATTTGCCTTTTCTTTATTTGCTATCTCTCTGGGAATCTGGGCTGCAGGTGGCTGGTGGCCAGGGCTCCCTCCCTGTGGTCTGAGGAATGTAATTAGCCCCTCCCTTCCAGGGACCTAAGTTCTTTATGATCTTTCCATTCCAGGAGAGGAAGGGTCTGGTGGAATTTTCTACAGTTCCTGAGCTGACCTCTTCAAGATCACTAATTCATATACTTTTTGTCTTTGGAGGGTCTTCCATTTTGTTTTGCATAGTGGCTGCACCTTCTCATATCAGCAACAGAAAAGGATTCCAATTTCTCCACAGGAGTACATTTTAGGAAGACATAGTAACTAACTATAAAAGGCCTTTGGCTTTACTTCGAGTAGATTTCACTGAGTCAAAGCATTTACATGTTTTCACTTAGCTCAGAGGAGAGTGTTGATAACGTGCAGGTTTAAGACTGCCATCAGCCTGGGGGGCTGGGGAGGTGGTTCAGCTGTGGGGAGGACTCAGGTTTGATTCCTAGCACCTACTTGGCAGCTCACAAAGGTCTCGAACTCCAGTTCCAGTGCCTTTTCTGACCTCAGTGGGCCATCCTGCATATGGTACATAGACATACACAGGCAAAACACATGTAAAATAAAATGCTTTTTTTTTTTTTCCAGACAGCATTTCTCTGTGTAGCGCTGGCTGTCCTAGAACTCACTCTGTAGACCAGGCTGACCTCGAACTCAGAAATCCGCCTGCCTCTGCCTCCTAAGTGCTGGGATTAAAGGCGTGTGCCACCACCACCCAGCTAAAATACTTTTTTTTTTTTTTAAATCAGGCTGGAGAGATGGGTCAGTGGTTAAGGGCACTCCCAACTTGTCCAAAGGTCCTGAGTTCCATCTCCAGCAACTACATGATGGTTCATGACTATCTGTAACAGGATTTGATGCCCTCTTGTGGTGTGTCTGAAGACAGAATATACTCACATACATAAAATAAATAAACTAAAAAAAAAAAAAAAGAGTAAACCTCAAGATTGTGAGGGGCTGGTGGAAGTTGCTGTGCAGGAAAGAACTGACTAATGTGGCAATTGAAGTCACCTGATATGCCAGGGATGATCCTGGATTCTTTGTTTACAATCTGTCACATTCTCATCTCTCACCTACCTCAGAGGTAGGAATGAGTGAGATTTCCTATTACAGGAGGGGTGAGACCAAGATGTGGATAGTACCTAAGGCTAATCAGTTTATTTCTAAGTATGACTTCCTACCATTATACATGTTTTGGAAAGGGCTCAATGCTGGGAGGAGAAAAGGGGAGTCTGGAACCAGCAGATGAACTGAGCTCCAACAACAAACTATGTACTCAAGATTTCTTAGTTGCTCTAAGCCTCAGTTTCTGAAAACTAAAACTATAATCATCTTATGAACTGCGATATCACTTCTCAGTATGTACCTAAAAATGTGGGGCTGGAGAGATGGCTCAGTGGTTAGGATCACTAGTTGCTCTTCCAGAGGACCTGGGTTTGATTCCCAACACCCACAAGGAAGCTCACAACCATCTGTAATTATAGTTCCAGGGCATTTGACACCCTCAACTGCCCTGGGAGGGCACCCAGGGCATCTCTGGTACAGAGATATTCAGGCAGAACACCCACACACATTAAAAACAATTAAAATTTGTACCAAATTTTCTATAGAATAGTTATGTTAAGAGCACCAGTTTTGTAGTGTTCCTAGGACTAACTGAATTAACAACCTACTAAGTGCTTGGTGCAAACTTATCTGGTAGGTGCTATGAAAGGGTTTTTAAAAAAACATGTAGCCTTGTCTCAGTAGTGCCATGCTGTGTAGGTAGTTTTCAGTCCCTGGTGTACCAGATCACCACGCAGAGTTTTAGCTCCTGAGGTGGGAGGAATGAGTCGATGTGAAAGTACAGCTCTGAGCTCAGTGAGTCTATTCTTGACCCAGCAACGTGGATTCAGATTGCCCTGAAAGACATGCTGGACTGAGGAAGCAGTTACATTAACTTTTTAAAAATTAGTTACAGAAGAGAGAAAGTCATAAAATCCAGGCATTTACCAAATGGCAGGGCCTGCAGGTTGGTGGATTACAGCAAAGTGGGCCAAACTTACCGGTTTCAGGTACTGATGAGATTTGTAGCTTTTGACTCGGTGGAAGCTAGCTGTCAGCTGACAATACATTTCTTCTCTCTTCTTTTTATTATTACTATTACTACTATTATTATTATTAATGGTCGTTTTGCCTGCATGTATGTGTGTTCACCACTGTGTTAGTACTTCGGGGCCTGAACTCCAGACTGTTGTGAGCTACTGCTGGGAACCAAACTTGGTGTTCTGGAAGAACAGCCAGTGCTCTTAACCACTGAGCTGTTTCTCTAGCCACTGCTAAAAAGACATTGTTAAAGGTCACGAGGGTATTAAGTTTGATAGGTAGGCAATAAATGGCTTCCAAAGGAACTAAAAGAAGCCTAAGATAATTTGGCTCTGGTCCAGTCGTGAAGTTAAATTATTAGGCCTTGTAGAATCTTAAACACCTTGTAACATTTTCCGCCCCCCCTGAGAATTCCAGTTTATTACAGGTGTGTGGGTGTGATGCGGCGCGGCACTAGGTCACCGTGGAGTAAGTACACTGTGGTCCCAGGCCACCTGGCACAACTCTGCCGAGGTGTCACACACCTCTCAAGCGATCAAGCAAGCTTTGCTTACTACTTCCCGGGTTTAGGCTGAAGTGCGTGGAGATCAGGACAGCCGACCCGCGTGCAAAGTGGCAGAAACCGTGGGTCCTGTACCTGTCGAAGCGGCTGGGGGCCGAGCTCGGCCGGCTTCGGGCTGCGCGCGTCGGAAGCAGGAGCTTGGCCCGCACCCCCTTCGGGGAACGAGCGCCGCGGGTCGAGTGCCTTCCGCGGGCGTCGCTACACACTTCCTGTAGGTCCCGGCGCCCGAGGAGCGCTTCCGGTGCCGGCTGAAGCCGGGGTCCGAGCCCCCGCCCCGCCCCTCTCCGGCCCCGCCCCGCCCCGCGCGGCCCCGCCCCCGCGCTCCAAGCCGGGCGCGCGGAGCCCGGG
>JADRCD010169287.1:15122-27039 GCA_019843815.1 Montemys delectorum | reverse complement strand
CTTGGGAAGGGCTCTGAAGATGATAAATTGGAGAACAGCAGCCTCTGTTGGGAGTGAAACTAGGATCTGTGCCTATGCCAGATGTGGAGCACACCTGGAATCCCAGTGCTTGGAAGCTCAAGGCAGGAGGACTGGGATTTCAAGGTCATCCTTGCCTACCTAGGAAGTTTGGAGCCAGCCTGGGCAATGAGAAACCAAGTCTCAAAAGGGAAGTAGACAAGCAAACAAAAACCCTGTAACTAGACTTATTTGCAGATGTTTTTATATGAAGCGCTTTTCCTTGCCTGTGAATACAGTAATTGCTGGGCTCTTAAATAATCCATTCCCATGGCACACTATCTACAATTTTAAATAACACTTTAAAAAATTTTAAATTCTTTTTTACTTATGTGCATGTGTGTGCATCCAGGTACCCCCAGAAGCAAAAAGAGGGTGCTGGGTCTCCTAGTTGATATTTTCTTTAATTAAAAAAAAAATGTCCATGGGTGTTTTGCCTGCACATATGTCTATGCATCATGTGGTTCCTAGAGCCCATAGAGGCAGAAGATGACATCGGATCACTTAGAACTGTAGTTATAGAGCATTGTGAGCTGCCATGTGGGTCCTGGGCACCTCATGGAGACCTTCTACAAGAACATCAAGTGCCCTCAACCACTGAGCCATTTCTCTAGCTCCTTAATTTTTAAAGAGCAAGAATGAGTCAATCTTTGTGAGCCCTATGAGCCCTGCTTGGCTGATGCTGTGGGCTGCGTTCTCCTGGTGTCCTCTACCCCTCTGGCTCCTACAGTCCTTCCTCCCCCCTCTTCTGTAGGGTTTCCTGAGCTCAGCCGAGTGTTTGGCTGAGGGTCTCTGGATCTGCTCACCACCACGGACCCTGCATGGGTCTGCGCCAGGCCCTCTCTGGATCTGCTCACCACCACGGACCCTGCATGGGTCTGCGCCAGGCCCTCTTTGTACATGCCCTGGTTCTTTAGCTTGGGATTTTTGTTAGAGTCCTAACAATCTGAGTAGGGATGTCCCTGACTCTTTTGCCTGACCATGGGCCCTTTTCCTCCTACTGGGTTGCCCTGTTCAGCCTTGATATGAGGGTTTGTGCCTAGTCTTATGCATCTTGTCATACAATGTTCAGCTGCTATCCCTGGGAGGCCTGCTCTTTTCTGAAGGAACAGTGGATCTGGGGGCGGTGGGGGACTGGGAGGAGGGGAGAGAGGGCAAGCTGCAGTCAGGCTATATATATTGTATAAGAGAAGAACAAATAAACATAAACTATGACAACAAAGAGCCTGCCAGTTTGGGAGTCGGGTAGGAGTATGGGAAGGGTCGGAGGGAGCGCGCTTTGGACGGGTAGAGGGGAGAAAGGGAAGGAGAGAGTGATGTGATCCTATTTGAATTCAAATGCATTTTTAAAAAAGATTAACAATGCAGAGACTGCTGCCAAAGGATCAGAGTGAAGCCTCAGCATCTTCCTAACACTTGATGATAGCAATTTATTTCAATATTCTGCCTTTAATGAAGTCACCCAAACCTGTAGTTTCGATGAAACTAAACCCTTTCTGCCCTCCTTTAAGCTCAGACCGCAGACCTTATTTATTTATTTACTAGTGTGTGCATGTGTGTGTGCACTTTGTTCAGGGCTTACATCGATTTGTTTGGTGCACATGCCCATGGAGGCTGGTGTCCCTCCTAAGCAACGCTGTCCTCCTTCTCTGGGACACACCCTCTCGGTGACATGGAGTATGCCAAGCAGGCTAGGCTGGTAAGGTAGCAAGCCTCATAGATCTGCCTGTCTCTGCCTCCTCCCGTACCAAGGTATCAAGCGTGAGCAACCTTTCCAGACTTGTCTACGTTGGCTCTGAGGATCAAACTCAGGTGCTGTTGCTTGCAACGCACACATATTACAGACTACACCATCTACTCCAGCTCCAGTTTGCAAAGCTTAAAGTAAATTGAAGTAACGTCAGGATTGTCAGTCAGCTTGAGGAGGCCTCTTTGTGCTGCTCACAGCCAGGAGGAACTGACGCACCGCACAGCCTGCAGCCTGACATGGGCGGTGGGCCACCATGCTGCCGAGGAGATGGCTAAGGTGAGTTAAAGGGGGGTGTGGGGAGCACATCTGTTAAAACAAAAGCACTCTATATCTGATAGAGGGCTAATACCAATATATACAAAGAACTCAAGAAGTTAGACTCCAGAGAAACAAATAACCCTACTTAAAAAAATAGGGTACAGAGCTAAACAAAAAATCCTCAACTGACGAATACCGAGTGGCTGAGAAGCACCTAAAGAAATGTTCAACATCCTTAGTCATCAGGGAAATGCAAATCAAAACAACCCTGAGATTCCACCTCGCACCAGTCAGAATGGCTAGGATAAAAAACTCAGGTGACAGCAGATGCTGGAGAGGTTGTGGAGAAAGAGGAACACTCCTTCATTGCTGGTGGAATTGCAAGCTGGTACAACCACTCTGGAAATCAGTTTGATGGGTCCTCCAGATATTGGACATAGTACTACCAGAGGTCCCAGCTATCCCACTCCGGGGCATACACCCAGAAGATGCTCCAACATGTAATAAGGACACGTGCTCCACTATGTTCATAGCAGCCTTATTTATAATAGCCAGAAACTGGAAACAACCCAGATGTCCCTCAACAGAGGAATGGATACAGAAACTGTGGTACATCTACACAATGGAGTACTACTCAGCTATTAAAAACAATGAAGTTATGAAATTCTTGGGGAAATGGATGGACCTGGAGAATATCATCCTGAGTGAGGTAACCCAATCACAAAAGAACACACATGGTATGCATTCTCTGATAAGTGGATATTAGCCTAGAAGATTGGAATATACAAAGTACAAACCACAAGCCATAAGAAACTCAAGAAGAAGGAAGACCAAAGTGAGGATACTTAGTTCCTTCTTAAAAGGGGGAACAAAATACCCATGGAAGGAGTTGTAGAGGCTTACTATGGAGCAGAGACTAAAGGAAGGACAATTCAGAGACTGTTCCACCTGGGAATCCTTCCCATATTAAATCATCTAATCTAGACACTATTGTAGATGCCAACAAGTGCTGGATGACAGGTACCTGAGATAGCTGTCTCCTGAGAGGCTCTGACAGGACCCAACTAATACAGAAGTAGAGGCTCACAGCCATCCATTGGACTGAGCACAGGGTCCCCAATGAAGGAGCTAGAGAAAGGACCCAAGGAGCTGAAGGGTTTGCAGCCCCTTAGGAGGAAAAACAATATGAACTAACTAGTACCCTCAGAGCTCCCAGGGACTAAAACTCCAACCAAAGAGTACACATGGGGGGACTCATGGCTCCAGCAGCATGCGTATAGCAGAGGATGGCCAAGTCGATCATCAATGGGAGGAGAGGACCTTGGCCCTGTGAAGGTTCTATGCCCCAGTGTACGGGAATGCCAGGGCCAGTAAGGAGGAGGGAGTGGGATGGTGAGCAGGGGGAGGGGGAGAGAACAGAGGATTGTTTTATTTTATTTTATTTTATTTTATTATTTTATTTTATTTTAATTTATTTTCTCTTTCTTTTTTTTTTTTTTTTTTGGAGGGGAACCTGGGAAAGGAGATATTGTAAATAAGAAAACATCTAATAAAACACACACACACACACACACACACACACACACACACACACAAAGAAAAAAAAACTCCCACAGTTCTCCAAACAATGATTGCAGTTAGTGATCTGTAAATTCAAACCCTTCCTGCCCCCTTAGCCACACATCCCTTTGCTGTGGGAAGGGTTTCCTTTTGATCCCAAATCCTTAGTAGCCAGCCCAGAGCCTACTTGGAGCCAGAGGACACTGGGACAAAACAACCCTCAGCTCTTAGACTCCAACAGCTTAAGCAGCAGCCTGGAGCATCAGAGAACAGTGTAGCCGCCTCAGCCATGGCGAATCCCCACCCTCTGGTGGTTAAAGCACAGTCAGGCTGTTGTTACTCCCCTATTCATGGGAACACAAGCAAACACAGGAAGGAGGACAGAGGGTAGGAACTTTCTTTTACATTCCTTTCCAGAAAGAGTTCAGATTCACATAGAACTGCATGCAACTCTTTAATTGGACTTGTGGAACACAGGCCCTAAATTCCTGTGAGGCCTTTGGGCAAACTTTAAATTGCATCTGGGATTTAAGACTGGCTCCCAAACAACGAGAACACTAAACTTTTCCAGGATCCTTGATAGGCCCTCTGGAGAGCCAGGTAAAGGGCAGAGGGCAGAAAACACAGAATGCAGGCTAGACACAACCCTAGCAGCCACTGGCAAGTGGCACCTCAGCTGTCTTTCCCGTTGCTTTTTCACTGGACAAGGGATGGGGCAGCTAGCGCAGGGAGCAACACGAGCCCCTCCCCCACCATCACAGCCAACCATATCTCGCTGTGCCCTCTGATAGAACGACTATCTCCCAAGACCATTAAACAGAATCTCTGCATATTCCAGGCCAGAGGACAAGGCTGGGTCAGGGCCAGTGCAGTATAAGTCATTGAAACTATCTTATTATTCCAAGCCCAGAGAGCTTCCAGCATCCTCCTCCTCAGCAGGAGAGCGTCTGCTGGGTGAGCTCCCATCCCCACCATGGACTTGTCTGCCCAGTGGAGACAGTCAGGGCTCTCACTGTGTCCACAACTTCTTCAGGTAGGTGAGAGGAGGAGCAGAGATGGGATCTGAGGACAGATGCAATAAAAGGCTAGACCTTGGTTCTGGCTTCCACCTCGCTCAGGTTCTTCACAGGGGAGAAGGAGCAGGCACATCCAGGATGTCTCAGCTGGTGCAGGGGTGAGGCAGAGTGAGGGGCCATCGTAGAGGGACAAGGATAAAGGAAAGTCTCTGCTTAATGTCAGGCTGACTGTCTAATTATCAAGGCTGATGAGAGAACGAGAGATGTTAGCTATGTATCAAGTGCTGAAAACAACTGGGAAACCTTTTTTTTCACCTCCATGCACAGTGCTGTCCCTGCTGTGTGTTGGAAGAATCATACAGCAAAGGAAGAGAAGTTACTTTACAGCATCCCTGCTGTGGCTCACACCTCCATGCACAGTGCTGTCCCTGCTGTGGCTCACACCTCCATGCACAGTGCTGTCCCTGCTGTGGCTCACACCTCCATGCACAGTGCTGTCCCTGCTGTGGCTCACACCTCCATGCACAGTGCTGTCCCTGCTGTGGCTCACACCTCCATGCACAGTGCTGTCCCTGCTGTGGCTCACACCTCCATGCATAGAGCTGTCCAGCCACAGCTCACACCTCCCATGCACAGCTGTAACATCTCTGAAAACAGAACTCTTTTTCTTCGACTACTGATGCCTCCAGTTTAGCTGCTCTGACAACTGCACAAGAAGAGCTCCAAACTGGGTTTGGTTTCTCTCACCCATCTTTCCTAGCGTTGAGGTAATAGTGAAGAATACCTCACTCAAAGTCCTGCTACAGGGCAGATTTCTTAGAGGAAGGTTTGGTACATCTATTGCTTATGAATGTCCTAGCGAGAGTGAGAGGAGTGATGAGGGAGAGGCTGGGGGACAGTGGGGAACCACCTGGGCCAGCCTAGCCTATAGTTCTCTCAGAGTTTCAGTTCCTCTTGTTTTAAGGCCCCCCCTCTCTCTGTCTCTCTGTCTCTCTGTCTCTCTCTGTGTATGTGTGTGTGCACACACACGCGTATGCGCATATGCTCAAGTGTGCACAAACACATGCCATGGTGCTCACGTGGAGGTCAGAGAACAGCTTGAAGGAGTTGCTTCTCTCTTTCCATCCTATGGGTCCCAGGAATTGAACTCTCCTCAGGCTTGGTGACAAGTCTCTACCCACTGAACCATCTCTCTGGCCCCACTTTCCTAATCTCTAACTGGAGAAGTCAAGGTTTAAGGTTGTCTATAATGTACAGGTTTGTAGTTCTGTTCCTGCAGCGTGTTCTACCTGTGCTTCTCTCCTTGCACAAGACCTCTGTAAGCCTGGAACTGTTTTCCCTACTTTGGAGAATGTGTTACGATGACACTGCTGTGGCTTTGATGGTCAAGTTAGGTACAGCAGGGCTTGAGTTAGAAGCTACATCTTAGAAAACTTCTCTAAAGCAGAGTCCAATCACAAGGAGTACACAGAAAGGCACTTGTTCTTCATAGGCACAGAGCAGACTGGACTTACTGTTGAGCTATGGAAGAGGGGATAAGGCCATGCTTCTGTAAAGACCACCATGCCCAGCAGCCCCAGACTCTACTGATAGTGCAACCCAGGGACAGCATCCATCAAATTCATAAGAAATGAAGTACAGGCACTGTGCAATAAACAGAAATTTGGCTAGACTCTGATCTGCCTGGCTACCGTATTCTCTCTCTGTGAAGCTAACTTATCATCATAGTGTTATCATGAGGGCATAGAATCAGAGCTACAGGAGTGAGAGAGACCACACCATACCTAACATTACCAAGAGTGACAGCAGCCCAGGATGGGGCAGGAATACTCTGGGACCGGCAGGGGCAGCTGTGTAGCATCCTACAGGCTCCTCCTTCATGGTTTTCCTGTAGTCCTGCATCCATGAAGAGACACATCCCTTCCTCCAGGCGTACTGGCTCCACTGGCCTGATGATGTCACGTCCCTCCATCTATCACAGTTAGCTATCAGGGGCCTTTCCTGCTAGAACCAATGCATTCTGACCTTTCAGGCATCTACTAGTGTCTATCCCTTCAACACTGACTTTACATTTAATTACATGTTCTAGAACCATGCCCACATCCTGAACCTGATGAGCAAGTGCTTGCTGTCTTCTCTTTTCTCAAGACGGGAAGAGAACATGAGAAATGGAAGGAGTCAATCAGTCCACAGTAGCTGAATTTGTCTTGCTGGGGTTGTCAGATCATCCAACACTGGAGAAAACCTTCTTTGTGCTCATCCTGCTAATGTACCTGGTGATCCTGCTGGGCAACGGGGTCCTCATCCTGGTGACGGTCCTCGACTCCCACCTGCACACGCCCATGTACTTCTTCCTGGGGAACCTCTCCTTCTTGGACATCTGCTACACCACCTCCTCGGTCCCCTTGGTCCTGGATGGTTTTCTCAGTCCCAGGAAGACCATCTCCTTCTCAGGCTGTACTGTGCAGATGTTTCTCTCCTTTGCCATGGGAGCCACGGAGTGTGTGCTCCTGGGCATGATGGCGTTTGACCGTTATGTGGCCATCTGTAACCCCCTTAGATACCCCGTGGTCATGAGCAAGGCTGCCTATGTGCCCATGGCCGCTGGCTCCTGGGTGGCTGGTGGTACCAACTCTTTGGTGCAGATCTCCCTTGCAGTGCAGTTGCCTTTCTGTGGGGACAATGTCATTAATCACTTCACCTGTGAGATCCTGGCAGTCTTAAAGCTAGCCTGTGCTGACATCTCCATCAATGTGATCAGCATGGGGGTGGCCAATGTGATCTTCCTGGGGGTCCCAGTCCTCTTCATCTTTGTCTCCTACATCTTCATCCTCTCCACCATCCTGAGGATCCCCTCTGCTGAGGGGAGGAAGAAGGCCTTCTCCACCTGCTCCGCCCACCTCACTGTGGTGATCGTCTTCTATGGCACCATCCTCTTCATGTACGGGAAGCCCAAGTCCAAGGACCCACTGGGGGCAGACAAACAGGATGTTTCAGACAAGCTCATCTCCTTATTTTATGGGGTGCTGACCCCCATGCTGAACCCCATCATCTATAGCCTGAGGAACAAGGATGTGAAGGCTGCTGTGAAGAATCTGGTGGGTCAGAAATGTCTAATTCAGCGATAGTGAGGAAGTGGGTTATTTCCCAGTTCTGTGCACGCCAGGGCTCGGCTGGGAAGGGTCACTTATTCACCATAGCCTTGCTCGCTAACCCTAGACATCAGTTTAGACTGAGTTCTTTGTGAGTAACTGAGGCTGGACCATGAACTCTTCAGAATAAAGACACTGGTTGTACAAAATGGCCTAGAACCAAGGGAAAACTGCTGTGAAAATAAAGTGTTCTTTGTACACCAATGAAATAAGCAATAAAGACTGCAAAAATATACTTCTCTCTATGTCGGTAAGGCCTAGCTGGGATGTGTACGCCAGGTCTTTTTTCCCCTCCTGTACACTTGGGAAGGCACTATGAGAAGAGCTCAATGCTTGTTTGATTTAGACTCTTGCTCTGTGGCCCAAGCCGGTCTGGAATACACAATCTTCCTCTATGCTTACACCACCTCCAAAGGTTCCCCTCACCCTCTTCAGTCAGTTCCCACCTCTGATCCTATGAAACTCCTAAGTAAATTCTAGAAAGGTTTCTTTTCTCTATAAATTTCAGATAATAGAGTACATATTTACTTTTACATCTGTTTTTTTTCTTTTCTACATTCATATTTTAGATATTTTGTCCAGTGGTAGTACATATTAACAAAAAAAAAGGGCCATGAGTTCAAGAAGAGAACACAGAAGGGGAGGGGAGAGGTACAAGGGAGGAGAGGGGAGAGGGACAAGAAGGGGGAGGGAGAGAGGTAGATATGATACAAATACAGTATACTCATGCATAAAATTCTCAAAATTTTTTTTAAAACGTTTGATATATCTAAAGCAGAGTTTGAATGGAGTGTTAAAAATTTAAAAACATGCCAGGATTCATGACCCAACTTTCCACTTTAACAAACTAGAAAAATAAAAAAGTAATCTAATGTGGATAAAAGGAAAGTATAATTCAAACAGGCACAGGGAAGTGGGAAAAGGGCAATAGAACACATTAACAAATCCAAATAGATATTATAGATGACAACAATGCTGATGAATCCCTAGCATGACTCAGACAGTGATAGAAAGATGGAGAAACAGACAGATGACTGACAGACAGTACACTATCAAAGTCAAAAGTAAAAAAGTTACTGCTGACTTACAGACATCGAATGACAGTACAAGACAAATTATTTTAGGGACATGAAAGCTGACAATGTAAACGACATGTACAAGTCCTCTGGAAAAAATCCAGTTTACAAAACCATTGAAAGAGGAACCGGAGGCATTTGAGCTCCGGGCAGCTGAAGGCAGGAGGCTTGTGCTTGAGCTTCCAGACCGTCTGTTCCATGGCAGCTGACTCCCTAGGGAGGACACCTGGATGCTTCAGAAACAGGAAATGGAGAGGTTGTTTTAAATAGAAAATAACTGTACAGCAAATGTGGAAGAATTCGATGGTGCTGCCTAGCGGAGCCGTATAGCTGCAGAAGAGCTGGACGAGCCCTTCTGGTGGGAGTTACATCACTAAAATGTCGAGAGACGCGAGGACACTAAGACTCCACTCGCCAAGTTTCAGAGGGGAACAAGAACTCTGTTAGGACGTGGGCTAGAGGCTATTCATGTGACTGTGGAATAATGTAGCTACACTTCTGTATTCTGATAAACTGAATGGGGGTTGAATTTAAAAGTGATAGCCAGAAACCTGCTGAGCCCCTTACCTTGTGGTGTGGTGGAGGAGAGGTTTGCTCTCCATGGCAGGGCACAGCTGGGCCTTAGACACACAGAGCCCCACCAGTCGGGGTGGGAGGTGGGGCGGGGTGGGGAAGATGTCCACAGCCATGCTACATAGTGGGCTTTCAACACCTAGAAGCCTGCTAGCCCTTCATGCCACGCAGCAGCACAGACAGAGGAGGTCACCCAAAGGCCCGCCCTCCATGTGGCCCTCCTGCTGTGGAAGCCACCTCAAAGTGCAAGTATATGGTGAACAGATGGAAGGGAAAAAGAAGTGGAACTGTTTGAACATTAAGAAGAGAGATGGAACTGGAGATGAGAGGGTGGGAAGGAGCAGCCTGCTGTGAGGAGGCTGCCCCACCACCTGAGGTCATGGTGAGGTCCCACTCTATGCAGCCTCTGAGAGACATGTCTGGATCCGAGGCTATGCAGCTGCAGGGGTCGATGTCTGTGGCTTATTTTACCGTTTAATATCATGGGGCTATCCCTAGTTTGGGCAGCCACCAGGGACCATTTGGATGTTCAGGAGTTGTGCAGAATTGACCCCCTCCTCACTGCATGGGGCACCCTGGAGAGCAGGCCCTGTGCCTCATCCAAGCAGCACAGTGGAGCTGTCACTGGTGGCTGGGATATGGGAGAGCAGGTTTGAGGTCATAAGTGTGGGAGAGCAGACCCCATCTTGTCTGCTTTAGGAAAGCTGGCCTCAGAATCATGAAAGCAGAACCGGCCCTGTACTTTGCCTGGACAACACTGGCCCCAATGGTGAAGACACAGTTGAGCCACCCCCCCCCCCCCCCCCCCCCCCCCCCCCCGAGGTTATGAGAGTGGGAGAACTGGCCCAGCCCCTCACAAGCTGTAGCACTTGGGAGAGTGGGCAGGCCTCAATCTTACTTGCACCTTAACTGCACATCACAATGGAGCTGGCTCTGGAGGCATGGGTGAGGGTAAGCCAGCCCCAGGGCATAAAAGTAGAAGAGCTGACCCTGCCTCCAGTCTATGGCTGCCTTAGGTGGGCTAGCTAGAATAGTGCTGGAGAGCTTGTCCTGGTGGTGTGGATAAAAGAGAGCTAGCAGGCTGACCAGTTCAGCTGTCACCTAGGCCCAGATCCCAGGCTCCGAGTTGGTCCACCCGATATCGATATCATCTGTGAATGGTTGGAACACACAAAAGGGGAAATTCTGCTGATCCAAAACTCCAGGATCTCCATGACTTCGGATAATAACAGGATAATCCAGAGTAGTCCAGATGAGGATCCAATATTGATGGTGTCAAAGAAGCCAGAAATCTTGAACCAAACCAATGGCTCATTGCAGGGAATATTTGCAAGTGAAGATATGTGGACGTAAGGTGTCTTAGTTATGGTCTTCATTGCTGTGAAGAGACACTATGACAACATTTAATTAGGGCCAGCTTACAGGTTCAGAGGTTCAGTCCATTAACATCAAGGCAGGAAGCATGGCAGCATCCAGGCAGGCATGGTACAGGAGGAACTGAGAGTTCTGCATCTTATTACGAAGGCAAACAGACGAAGACTGGCTTCCAGGCAGCTAGGAAGAAGGCCTCCCAAAGCCCACCCCCACAGTGACACACTTCCTCCAACAAGGCCACACCTCCTGATAGTGCCACTGCCTGGGCCAAGCATATATAAACCACCACAGAAGGATATACTGTGGGACACACTGTGACACACTACAACTTCCATAATGAGATGTTTTCTGCTTTGTTCTCTCTCTCTCTCTCTCTCTCTCTCTCTCTCTCTCTCTCTCTCTCTGTGTGTGTGTGTGTGTGTGTGTGTGTGTGTGTGTGTGTGTGTGTGTGTTTTCCTTTGGGGTGGAGGTTACCAGGGCAAAGGGCAGAATGAGGGGACAGGAGATAAGTGGGACTGCGTTTCTCTTGCCTCCTGAGTGCTGGGATTAAAGACATGTGTCGTTACCACCTAATGTAATTTTTATAGATAATATATCAGGCATGATGTGAAACTTACAAAGGATCAATAAAAAGTTTTTTAAAAAAGGAGGAAATGGAAAATTTGAACAACTCTATACCTATTAAATTAGCTGAATTTATTATTAAAACAAAGTTACAAAGAAAGCTGCAGGCCCAGATGGTTTTCTAGAGCATTATTACTATCCTTGTCATTAGTATTATTAACAGAATCCTACTTTGTCACCCAGGCTGACCTCAGACATGTGATCCTTTTCTTTAGCCTTCCAAGAGCTGGGATTATAGAAATGGGCCACCTTGCCCAGACATGGTAAATTATATCAATCACTTAAGGAAGGAATAATCCAAATTCAAGACAGAAGAATTAAAGAGATGGGACCAGACCTAAATTGTCACAAGACCTTAAAATAACTATATCAAATTCAGTAAGACTTTAAAAAGATCTGCGGACACACACACACACACACACACACACACAGAGAGAGAGAGAGAGAGAGAGAGAGAGAGAGAGAGAGAGAGAGAGA
>JADRCD010169287.1:0-15112 GCA_019843815.1 Montemys delectorum | reverse complement strand
AGAGAGAGAGAGAGAGAGAGAGAGAGAGAGAGAGAGAGAGAGAGAGACTATTTTTTTTGGTAGGTTTTACTTGGGGGGTGATATTTACTTACTTATCTTGATTTTTTGAGACAGAATTTCTCTGTGTAGATCTGGCTGTCCTAGAACTCACTCTGTAAACCAGGCTGTTTTCGAACTCACAAAGATCTGCATTTCTCTGCCTCCTGAGTGCTGGGATTAAAGACATATAATTTTTATAGGTAACACCCAATGTAATTTTTATAGATAACATATCATCATTAAGTTGGTTTTATCCTGAAAAATAATGTAATTATAAAAATTATTGTATTAAGATGTAGTTGTAAAAAAATTACAATGTAAAAGTAAACTATCAAATTTGTTGATGCTCACTGAGGGATAAAAGTATTAAAAGTTTCAGGAGCTGGCTACTGTAAAGGCAGAACAGTCATCAGCTATGGACATATGGGGAGTTCCTGTGTGGTATAAGTCTATTTCTGTCTCTTAATCAAGCAATGTTTGTTTTGCCAATAGTAATTCATTACTGCATCTGATTTGTGGGTGTGAATCATTAATATTGACACAGCCTCAGATCACCTGGGGAGATTCTCAGTGAGAGATTGTCTAGACCAGACTGTCCTGTGGGCTTGTCTGTGAGAGATTGTCTTGACTGCCTTAATTGACATGGAAAGATCTAGCCTGAAAATGGGTGGCACTGTTCCTTGGTTTGGGCCCTGGATCTGTAGGAGAGAGGGCTGTGTACTGAGCATGAAGATGAGGGTCTGTCTTCATTCCTGTGTCTCTACCCTCTGCTTCCTTTCCCTTAATCAACCCATATCCATTTAATACTAGATGTCATTTCAGCAGCCCAGCCCAGCCTTCTCCTCTGTCCTTATTCTTTCTCTTTCTCTTTTGTCAGAGTCTCCACCTCAACCTCCCAAGAAGGGATGTCCTACGTTACCTGTTAACTTATCTCCCTGTCTTCAATTCACCTTTATCCAAAACTCTGTCGTCTCCCCATAATCTTTTGCCCCTACAGTTTCCACTTCTATTTGTATCTCCCTACTATGTTCTCTCTGTCTTCCCAATATTAATCATGACTTAGTGTGATTTTTTTTTCTTTTTCTGGTATACACAATACTACAAGTGTATTATCGATTTTACTCCCTAAAATCCTTATCTTCAGGATTATGTGGTGTAGTTGACTATTACATTATTTTCACAGTGAATCTGTATCTAGATAGTGACTGGTGTTTTAGACAGTGTTGTACTCTCAGGGAAGGACTGGGGATAGAACCTGCTACCTTAAACACCAATGTAACCAAGGAAAATGATGTTTTATCTCCACTGTTTCTCCTAAACAAGACAAACTCTCCAAACTGAAAAAAGAAACATGACCTAATCTCTAAAATAATTTTCAAGCAGTGATTTAATTCTTAATACATAAGTCTTAACACGAAACACAGCAACATGAAGTGCCATGACAGTGCATTTCCTCCCAAATCTACCAGTTCCACAGTAATGACCTCAATGAGAGCAACTCAAAAGAAGTTCCAGACAAAGGATTCAAAAGAATGATGAAAACATTTTCCCAAAAAAAATCAAAGAGAATATAAGAAAATGTTGAATTAGTTCATTGATGAGTTAATTTCAAGAAAATACAGCTGAATAAAATAAGAAAGTCACTACAAGATATGATATTAGAATTCATTAAAAAGCTAAACTAATATGAAATGTCCAAAAAGCCAATTAAAAAACTTCACCAATAGCATTGATCATGAAGAAAATGAAACACCAAGGCTTGAAGATCAGGTAACAGAGTTAGTAAATTTAGTTAAGGACAATTATAAAGTTTTAAATTGAACAAGTAAGATCTTTGGGACACAACAGAAAGACTAAGTTATGAAATACAGGCATTGAATTCTATGTGTCAAACCTAGAAATACTTTAAGTACAGTCAACAAAATATTTCCTAAATCTAAGGGGAGAGGCCCATGAATGCACAGGAAGCATAGAGGACATCAGATAGACAGGAAGAAAAGAGCCCCCCCCCCCAAATAGTAGAATGACTGAAACACTCAGTATACGGAACAAAAAGGTGTACTGATGTCTACAAAAGAGAAACACGAAGTCACACGTAAAACAAGTCCATCAGAATAGCAGCTGATCTCTCATAGAAACTTTAAAACCCACAAAGGTATGGGAAAATGTTTTTTAAGTTCTGAAAGACCACAGCTGACAGCCCAGACTACTGTCCTCAACAAAACTGTCTGCCATCACTGATGAAGAAAGAAAAATATTCCAAAAGCAAACTAAAGGATTTTACAGACAGAGTTCCGTGGAGTAAAGAAAAGAATAAACACATCTAAGAGGCTACAGAGGGAGCATGGTACAACATGGTTAAGCAAGTGAGGATTAGGGAAATACCAACTTCTACAAAACCAACAAAATGACAGGAATTAATATAAACCTTTAAATAGTACTTTTGAATATTAATAATCTCAATTATTCAATTGAAAGATACTGGCTAGCAGACTCGATTAAAAAATAAAACAAGCAAGAGCAGAATCGATGTATTCAATGCTTCCAAGAAACACATCTCACTGTCAAAGATAGCTACTATCTTCCAGCAAGAGGGTGGGCAAGGATGTTCCAAGCAAATGGACCTAGAAAACAAGCAGTGTCACTGTTCTAATAGATGACGTCATAGACGTCCCACCAAACCTAGTCAGGAAAGATAAAAGCCATTTTATACTAATTAAGTGAACAGTCCATCCCAACACTATAATTCTGTATCTGTGTGTGTATGTGTGTGTGTGGGTGGGTGTGGGTGTGGGTGTGTGTGGGTGTAGATGTATGGGTGTGTGGGTATGTAGGTGTGTGGGTGGGAGGGTGTTTGTGTGTGCTTGTGTGTGTGTGTATGCGTGGGGGGTGTAGATATGTGGGTGTGTGGGTGTGTGAGTGTGTGGTGTGTGTGGGTGTGTGGGTGTGTGGGGTGTAGATGTGTGTGGGGGTGGGTGTGCAATTGTGTGGGTTGGGGGGTGTTTGTGTGTGCTTGTGTGTGTGGAGGGGGTTGTGGGTGTATAAAACAAAGGTGCACCTAATTTCATCAACATGAAATGATACTGGGCATAAAGTCACAGATTAATCCCAATGCCATAATAGTGGTGAGGCCCAGTACCCCAATTTTATCAGTTAACTAGTCATAAAGATAAAAAATAAACAGAGGAACATCAGGAATTAACTGACATCACAGATCACCTACACAAGATTCCATCCAAACACTTCAGAGTATGCATTCTTCTCAAATGCCCAGGGAACTTTCTCTCTCTCTCTCTCTCTCTCTCTCTCTCTCTCTCTCTCTCTCTCTCTCTCTCGTTAAATATTTTTTCAAAATTTAATTTATTTTTTTTACTTATTCACCTAACATTCTTCTCACTGCCCCCTCTCAGTCACCCCTCCCACAATCCTTCCCCAACCCCCCACCCCCTGTCCCCTAATCCCTGTCTCCTTCTCCTCTGAGAGAGTAGAGTCTTCCCTGGGTATCCTTCCCACCCTGGCACTTCAAGTCTCTGTAAAGCTACATGCTTTCTCTACTACTGAGGCCAGACAAGGCAGCCCAGCTATAAGAACATATCCCATATAGAGGCAATATCTTTTGGGATAGCCCCTGTTCCAGTTGTTCAGGACCCACATGAAGGTCAAGCCACACATCTGCTACACATGAGTGAGGAGGCCTAGGTCCAGGCTGTGTATGTTCTTTGGTTGGTGGTTCAGACTCTGGGAGCCCCAAATGTCCAGGTTAGTTGATTCTATTGGCTTTCCTGTGGAGTTCCTATCCCACTAGGGGCTTCAATCCTTCCTCCTATTCTATAAGAGTCCCCAAGCTCCCTCCACTGTTGGCTGTGGGTGTCTGTATCTGTCTGATTCAGCTGCTGGGTGGAGCCTCTCCGAGGACAACATGCTCCTGTCTGCAAGCATAACAGAGTATTATTAAGAGTGTTAGGGCTTGGTGCTTGCCTGTAGAATAGGTCTCAAGTTGAATGAGGTAACCCAGTCCCAAAAGAATATGTATAGTATGTACTCACTTATAAGTGAATATTAGCCATAAAATATGGGTACCATGCTACACTGCACAGATACAAAGAAGCTAAAGAAGGAAGACCCAAGCAAGGATGCCTGAATCTCACAAAGAAGGGGGAATAAAAGTCATAAGAGGCAGATGGACAGAGGAAACTGGGAGGGAGGAGGTGGGGAGGGGAATGGGGAATTCAGGATCAGATATGGGGAAGGACAGAAGAAATGGCCAGATGGCCATGAAATGAGTGGAAAAGCCCAGGGAACTTTTTCCTAAATGGATCATATATGAGGTCACAAGGAAGTCTCAGTAAATACAGGAAAACTGGACTTCTTACACCCGTGTGACAATTATAGACTAAAGTTAGAACTTAACAGAAAGAAAATCTACAAACTCACTGAAAAATGAATAAATTACTGAAGAAATCAAGAAGAAAAAAAATGTAAGAGTCCTAGGTCTGAATGAAAATGAAAACACAGCATGCCAAAGCCTACGGGATACAGTGACAGCAGTGCTGAGTGGAGTGCTGAGCTACAAGAGTTTGTGCTGTCAAGTCACAGGTGTCTCAGACAAGTAACTGCACTGCAGGGCCTGGGCAAGACAAGGACAAATCAAACACAAACACGTGAGGTTGTAAACAAATAGTTACATCAGAGTGGAAAGTGGTGTAATGAAATAGAAATAAAACAATGTAGTCAGGAAAATAGAGTGTTCTTTGAACAAGATAAACCTTTAACCAAATTAACAGAGGGGTAGAAGGGAAGGGAAGGATAAATAAAAAAAAAAAATACACCAATGGGTTGAGTTCCTAATTTAAAAAAGTTCTTTTTGCCCTGTCAGTCATTTTTTTTATACGCTTAGTATAGACTTACAACTCACTGTAGTGTTCCTGGATTCAGCTGAAGACCTGGTACAGTGGGGTCCTTTACCAGGTGGTGTTAGGAAACATCATTACTGAGGACTGCCATCTCCTTTGAGGTGATGAGGTTACAGGCCAGCTTCATTAAGAATCTATGAGCATGTAGGGTGGGGAGGATACTTTTAACCAACACGGGGTCAGTGCTATCCCCTTTTTTCCTTCCATGCCTATGAAGAACCCTTGAACAACTGGCTGATGATCTCTCAAGAAAAATGGTGATCATATGATCAGAGGTGAGGAGGACATAACATCTGTCCCAACACCAGGAGTAACTGGGTCCAGTAGGACCCTGGCATGCAGGAACTCCCCAGCCCGCTGGTTGCTTCTGGTCTGTCTGGACCAGTGCCCTGAGCAGACCTTGGGCTCAAATTTTGCAGCCAGTCCCACAACACTCAGAGGAAGCTCCACTCCCTGGCGTTCTAACATGCCCAGGATCCCAGAATCACAGGATCACAGAGACATCTTGACTCTGAGGAATTCTGACACAACCAGGAACACAGGAAGGAAAGGCCCCAGTCAGATTTATCCAGGGCAGGTAGCACTAGAGATAACCAGATCCAGGAGGCAAGCATAAGAACATAAGCAACAGAAACCAAGGTTACTTGGCATCATCAGAACCCAATTCTCCCACCATAGCAAGTCCTGGACACACCATCACACTGGAAAAGCAAGATTCAGATCTAAAATAACTTCTCACGATGGTGATACAGGATTTTAAGAAGGACATAAATATGTTGTTTTTGTTTGTTTGTTTTTTGGAGGGGAAACTGGGAAAGGAGAAATTTACATGTAAATAAATAAAATACCTAATTTTAAAAAAGAAGATATATTAATGTTCAATAAATGATGCTTAAAGAAAAAAAAGAAGACGGACATAAATAACTCCTTTAAAGAAGTACAGGAGAACACAGGTAAACAGCTAGAAGCCCTTAAAGAGGAAACACAAAAATCCCTTATAGAACAACAGGAAAACACAATCAAACAGGTGAAAGAGGAGTCATAGATGCAAGCATCACCAACAGAATACAAGAGATAGAAGAGAGAATCTTAGGGGCAGAAGACACCATAGAAAACATTGACACAGCAGTCAAAGAAAATGCAAAAAGCCAAAAGCTCCTAACTCAAAACACCCAGGAAATACAGGACACAATGAGAAGACCAAACCTAAGGAAAATAGGTATAGAAAAGGATGAAGACTCCCAACTTAAATGGCCAATAAATATTTTCAACAAAATTATAGAAGAAAACTTCCCTAACCCAAAGAAAGAGATGCCCATGAACATACAAGAAGAACTCCAAATAGATTGGACCAGAAGAGAAATACCTCCTGTCACATAATAATCAAAACACCAAATGCATTAAACAAAGAAAGAATATTAAAAAGCAGTTAGGGAAAAAGGTCAAGGAACATAAAGGCAGGTCTATCAGAATTACAGACTTCTCACCAGAGACTATGAAAGCTAGAAGATCCTGGGCAGATGTCATACAGACCCTAAGAGAACACAAATGCCAGCCCAGGCTACTATACCCAGCAAAACTCTCAATTATCATAGATGGAAAAAACAAGATATTCCATGACAAAACCAAATTTACACAATATCTTTCCACAAAGCACTACAAAGAATAATAGATGGAAAATAGCAACATAAGGAGCAAAACTACACTCTAGAAGAAGCAAGAAAGTAATCTTTCAACAAACCCACACAAACCTAATTCTATCTCTAACAATAAAAATAACAGGAAATACCAATTACTTTTTCTTAATATATTAGTATGAAAATTATTATCACCAACATATCCTAATTGAAATTCAAAAATATGAGGAATTAGAAATTTGTTGACTGTCTCTCTAATTTGGTAATTGGAGAAATAGGTCCAATATTGTACAATCCATATACACTTTCTGCTTGTTTGTACATGACAGTATCTTGCTGTGTACCACATAATGTTCTTGAAATCAGGCTTCTCCTATCTCAGCTCTTCTATTAGTAGGATTGTTTATTTGATGGTTTTACACTATACTATGGTTTTCAGAACAACTTACATATTTCAAATGTATTTATACAGCCAAAAGAAACATAGACAATTAACTTGGGAGGTGGCTTGTAAGAGAACAACAAAAAGTGAAACTGAATGCTTTGCTTGATGTTTGTAACTATTGTGTCAAGTTTGAAGAGGAGACTTTATAAGTTGCTCTTTCTCTAAGATGAATGCTTTTCAAAATCATCACAGCCAAAGAACCATATTCTTACCCTCACCTAATATCTGTGCCACCCTCCAAGCAGAACCATTGTTCATTGAAACAGTTGATGAACGACTTCATGGATAAACCATCTTAATACACACACCATTTCTTAAATGAATGTAACCTATTCTCTGTGGGCTGAGAATGAAGACAATCACTCAAGTCAAATAGTTTTGACCATAGCAGGAAGTCTGTATCCAAAAATCGTGGACACATTCATTCCTTGGCCCAGCAGAACTGTCAACTCTCAGCTTAGCTACGATAGAGGTAAAATCCTTTGGTGATGTGAGGGTCATTGAAGTATAGCCTTATTACAACAAACTCCAATCTCTAAAAATTGTTCTTATTTTGGGCTTGTACCACAGTAAGAGCCAAGATTTTAAGCTCTACTAAAAACAAAACAAAACAAACAAACAAACAAAAAGATTTTATCTATATATGTTCATTTAAAAGAATACTACTAGTGACATATTATTTTAAAATATACAGTTAATATGTTTGGAGTCATTTAAAATTTATATTGAGAAAAATGTATGTATTTTCAGTATTGCTGTAGACAAGCATCTACATAAGACTGTTCAATTGATTGTTGTTTTATATCAAACAATTTTTATAATACTTATTTTTATTACAATATTTTATAAATTTTAAAGAATATGACAAAATAAAAAAAATGGTGAGAGTCCCATGATTCTTTTTAAGTGTTAACAGAGACTTTATCAGATTCTTTTGTTTTCAGTTTCCAGTTTTTAAAAATGTTGGGTTATCTCCTTCCCAGTCCTGATCTTGGGGATTCGTTAGTGTTGAATTAATGCTTTCTTGTGTCTCAACTCTTTGAATATGAATTCTTTTCAGATTTATTAAACAAACAAAACCCTTCACAAAAAAAGAACATCACATCACCTATCAATCTCCCTAATGAACATAGATACAGAATTCTGAATAAAATGTTTTCAAGCTGAAATAGGCACACACCAAAAATATCATTCAACATGATCAGGTTGACTTCACCCTGAGAGTGCAAGGATAACTCAACATGCACAAGGAAATGAGTGTCATACACCCCATTAATGGACTTGAGAAAAGTAACATAGTCATTTCAGTAGATACAAAAGGAACCTTTAACAAAACCCAATATCTATTCACAAACCTTAAAGAGATTAGGAAAGGAGGGAGCATAATGAAAGGCATGCGTGCCAAGCCTATAGTCAGTATTATGCTAAATGGAAAAAAAAAACAGCTCAAACTTTCCCACTCAGATCAGAAACAATGTAAGCATGTCCACTCTGCCCACTACTGCTCAGTGTAATGGCTGAAGTCTCCATTATAGCAACACCGTAGAAGTAACCTAAGGTGATATGAATAGCAAAGGCAAGATCAAAGCATCTTTATTTGCAGATGGTCTAATTATACACATAAGAGATCCTATTGTGTGGGCCATCGAGAGGGAACAGCGACTAAAGCCACCTGCTTCCAAGCTTGATGACCTGAGTTCAATACCTACAGGGAGTTCAATACATGGTGGACGCTGAGAACCAGCTCTTGCAAGTTTATCCTCTGACCCTTGCAAGCCTATAGTAACACGTGAGTGCCTATACATGCACAGCCAAAATAAATAAAACATGTAATTAAAATAATAATAAAAAAGAGACCCGAAAGCGAAAAAAAAAACCTTAGAGTTCATAAACACACTCAGCAGAGTGGTAGGATACAAAATCAACCTGCATGCCAATGAAAAACAGATGGAGAAAGAGATAAGGGAAGCAATTCCATTTCCAATGACTGCAAAACAAACAATACATAGCATAAACATAACCAAGGAAGTGAAAGGCCTTCACAGTGAGAACTGTAAGCACACTGGAAGAAGGGAACACTTAGAGAGAAGACATTAAAAGATCAAATGCCGTCATTCTCACTTGTGGACTAGAAGGATCGATACTGTTAAGATGCCTATGTCAACAAGAGCAGTCTACAGAGTCAGTGCAATCCCCATGAAACTTCTGAACAAAAGTGTAAAATATATGCAGATCTCATGGCTCCAGAATGGTGATTCTAACTACATAGTTCATTGTGGTGTATATTACATCTGATGAATTTGGTGTGTGATGTTTTATTTGTAAGTTTTTAAGAAATACAGCCTATAAAGATAAAAAATACCTTTCTTCAAACTGTCTTAGCGAGGTTTGCTAATTACTGTGATGAAACACCATGATCAAAGCAACTTGAGGAAGAGAGGTTTGGCTGGTTGGCTGGTTGGCTGGTTGGCTGTTTGGCTGGCTGTTTGGCTGGTTGGTTGGCTGGTTAGCTGGCTGGCTGATTGGTTGGCTGATTGGTTGGCTGGTTGGTTGGCTGGTTGGCTGGTTGGCTGGTTGGTTGGCTGGTTGGTTGGATGATTGACTGGTTGGCTGGTTGGCTGGTTGGTTGGCTGGTTGGCTGGTTGGCTGGTTGGTTGGCTGGTTGGTTGGCTGGTTGGCTGGTTGGCTGGTTGGTTGGCTGGTTGGTTGGTTTGTTGGCTGGTTGGCTGGTTGGTTTTTCACTCATAGTTAACAGTTTGTTATCAAAAGCAATGAGGGCAGAAACTCAAGCAGGGCAGGAATCTGGAGGTGGAGCTCATGTAGAGACTATGGAGTATGCTGCTGACTGGCTTACTCTTCATGCTGGCTCAGTCTCCTTTCTTATAGAACCCAGGACCACTAGCCTGTCTTTGGACCCCTCCCTCTACCTGGACTGCATGTTTGGACCTCAGCAGAGAGGAGATGGCTGGTCCTGCTGGGATCAGATGTCCGAGGATGGAGTGGTACCAGAGGGGGCCAGCTTCCCCTTCTTTGAGGTATTAGGGTAGAGATTTGTAAGAGCGAGACTGGCAAGAGAGGAGGGAGAGGAGATGTAAAGTGAATATAAAAAGTATTGGAGAAAAAAATCAACTCCAGACAGAGCAAAGACTGTAACATAAGACATAAAACTCTGAAACTGCTAGAGGAAAAGCAGGTTAAAGTAGACAGTGAGGGAGAGTGAAGGTTGAGCAAAAAAGACTCACAGTACATGGGAGAGGAATAGAGACCAAAGAGGGCAGTTAAAAGTTTTGGGTGGGAGATAGGGAGGGGAACAGGGAGGGAAATGGGGAGAGGACCAGGTGTAGAGCATCAGGAGAGGGCTGGGAGGGAGAACGGAAATCAGTAGTGGAGGGTGGGCATCTCTGGGATGAGCTGGAGACGTGGGACAGGTGTGTATGTGGTGGGGAGGGGAAGGATCCCAGAAGTCTATGAGGAGGGGGAACCCTAGCTGAGACTCTTAGCAGCTAAGTATATGGAGTCTGAAGTGTCCACCTCCTGTAGTCAAAACCTTTGACCCAAAATTTGTCCTTCCTACAAGATGTGCAGGAACAAAGATAAAACAGATTGAGGGAATGGCTAACCAATGATTGGTCCAACTTGAGACCCATCCCATGGGAGAGAGCCAACCCCTGACACTATTAATAATACTATGCTATGCTTGCAGACAGGAGCCTAGCACAACTGTCATCTTAGAGGCTTCATTCAGCAGCTGATGGAATCAGATGCAGAGACCCACAACCAAACATCAGGTGGAACCAAGGGAGTCTTGTGGAAAGGATTGAGGGAATCAGAGAGGTCAAGGACACCACAAGAAGACCTACAGAGTCAACTAACCTGGGCCATGGGGGCTTTCAGAGATTGAACCAACCAACCAAAGAGCATGTCTGGGTTGCACCTAGGCCCCCTACACATTTGTAGCAGATGCTCAACTTTGTCTTCATGTGTGTCCCCTAACAGCTGAAGCTTGGGCTCTCTCTGACTCTGTTGCCTGCCATTAGATCCCCTTCTCCTAACTGTCTGGCCTCAGTAGGAGAGGATGCATTTAGTCCTAATGAGACTTGATGTGCCAGGGTAGGCCTGGACAATGCCCGGTGTCTGACTGGATTCCACAAAACCTCCAACATCAATGACTTTTCTGCTGGTGTTGCTAACTGCAGCACCACCATCTGCACTCCCTGGACTGTTAGCCAGGAGAAGACCATAGGCTTTCTGCCAATTGTGACCCCTATGTGGTGACAGAAGCCATCATCCACACAAGTCTCCTCAATGAAACTGGAGACAAGCTCTTCCAATACAAGAACTAAGTGGACTCTAGACTTCCAGTGATCTTGAGCCCTTCCTAGTTCATCCCACTCCCAACTCTTCCCTCTCCCAGTTGTCCCCACTGTAACTCAAATGATGGAATACCAAGGTCTGTTTAGTCCTCGTGACAAAAAGATAAGGTAGAGGAGAATGCACTATAGTACATTTTGTTTGGAAGTGGCATAATTGATATCTAATACTTGGTATGTTGATTTAAAAAAAAATTGTAGCCCTGGCTGGCTCGAAACTCACTGTATAAACCAATCTGGCATTGAACTCACAGAGGTCCTTCTGCATCTGTCTCTCAAATGCTGGGATTAAGGATATGAGCTACAAGCCCGACAGTGGCGGCACATGCCTTTAATCCCAGCACTTGGGAGGCAGAGGCAGGTGGATTTCTGAGTTCTAGGCCAGTATTGTCTACAGAGTGAGTTCCAGGACAGCCAGGGCTACACAGAGAAATCCTGTCTCAAAAAACCAAAAAAAAAAAAAAAAGCCCAAAAAAAACAAAAAACAAGGACATGAGAGACTATACCTAGCCTATACACTAATTTAACTCCATTTTAAATGCTAAGTCAAAATAATAAATAAGTGTTACTTAGATGCCTAGATAGCATATGGAGAAATGATTCATTTCCTAACTCACGCCATATAGAAAAGTTAATTCACTGTGGATCGCAGATCTAAACTAAAACTAAAACTACAAAGTTCTTTTAAAACAGAAAAAAGTCTTCATACTAGGGGTAGACAATATTTTATTAGAGTAGATATGAAGAGTAATAACTAGAAAACATCAACAGAGTTGATCAAAATACAAGATAGTTCAGCAGAAGACACAATTAAGAAAACGTTTGCAGATGTCAGACTTGGTGGGATGCTGAGGTAGGAGGATCGAGGGCTCCAGACTAGCCTAGACACAGTAAGACCTCAACTCAAAAGACTACAAACCAGAAAGCTGTATATAATTCACGTATCTGAAGAAGATCAGATTACTAAACAATAAGGAACTTGATATGCTTTTTTTCCCTTTTTTTTATTAGATATTTTCTTTATTTACATGTAAATTTTCCCTTTCCCAGGTTCCCCTCCAAAAAACAAACAAACAAAAACAACAAGAACAAACCCCTTTTGCCTCCCCCTTCCCCATGCCTGCCACCCCACCCTCTCCCACTTATTGGCCTTGGCATTCCCCTACACTGGGGCACAAAAGGAACAGAATTGAAGACC
This sequence comes from Montemys delectorum, assembly GCA_019843815.1. Taxonomy (NCBI): domain Eukaryota; kingdom Metazoa; phylum Chordata; class Mammalia; order Rodentia; family Muridae; genus Montemys; species Montemys delectorum. Next base: position 2,510 of record JADRCD010169287.1, on the reverse strand, counting down.
CAGAAATAAACCCATGCACCTATAGTCACTTGATCTTTGACAAAGGAGCTAAAACCATACAGTGGAAAAAAGACAGCATTTTCAACAGATGGTGCTGGCTCAACTGGCAGTCAACATGTAGAAAAATGCAAATCAACCCATTCCTTTTGCCTTGTACAAAGCTCAAGTCCAAGTGGATCAGGGACCTCCACATCAAACCAGATACATTGAAACTAATAGAAAGTAAAGTGGGGAAGAACCTCGAACAAATAGGCACAGGGGAAAATTTCCTGAAGAGAACCCCAATAGCTTCTGCTATAAGATCAAGATTTGACAAATGGGACCTCATAAAGTTGCAAAGCTTCGATATGCTTTTTTAAGCAATGGAAATGAAAAGAATGGATATAAAATGTCCGAGTGGACAATTTCTGATGGAAGATATATGAGTGACCAATGACCAAATTTTAAAAAGTCTCAACATCCCATAGTCCAGAAATGCAAATTAAAGTGAGTTACCACCACACCTGGCTGGGTAGCTAAAACTTAAAAACTGACCACACTAAATGTGGGCAAAGCTGTGGTGCAATGAGCGCAACACCTTTGTAAAGGATCTGCCCTCTTCTTGTAAAAAAAAAAAAAAAAAACCTAAGCGCATCTCCGTAATGTGATCCAGCAGCCCCGGCCTCAGGTATATAGCTAGGAGAAAAAGAAATGGATACAAAGCTCTTGTCCCTGGCAATAACAACTTTATTCATAACTGCTCAAAATGGAAACAGCCTTGCTGCCTGCAGTGGAATGCTCCTCAGGAATAACAGGGAACCTAGTGAATGCACACCATTTTGTGCTTCCTCTGCATCTATTCTCAACATAGATCTGACTTTCTTAGACCAGAAGCACAGCTCAGTCCATTTTCACATAATTTCGACTCCTTTGTCTCCTTCCTGATAGCTTCCTTACACAGCTGCCTTCCGGTGATGGCCTTCCCGTGGACCACAGGCAGACAGCCTGCTTGATCCACCTCCTGATCTCCACATCTTGCCCGGACTGTGCAGATGTGGTGTAGGACCACCTTTGGTGTCCAGAGTGACTCCATAGTACACATTCCCTGCTAAGCCTCAGGACACTTGCTGGGAAATGATCTAGTCTTCAATGAAGTCTTTGGCCCTGGGACCCCTTACTCTCTGCTTCTTGCTCTCTGCTCCTTAGTGGAGCACACAGGTCCCCAGGTGGCTCCTCTTTTCCTTTTTTGCCCTGGGGGGGTCCAGTTTGCTCTCTTTAGGTTCTGAGGCTGGCACACTGCATCTGCTATGCTGCCTCTCCAAGGCCACACCAAACTAAGACAACGAAAGCTAACTATTTTTCAGACCAGTGCTATCCTGGAGACTGGCTTCCAGCTTCTTCTCAAAGACATCAGCTATACGGACGGTTGCAGAAAGTCCAGCAAGGAACAGACATGTCTACCTTGAAGTTCCTCAGCAAGAGTGAAAGGAGGAGAAGGGTCCCAGAGTGCTTCAGTATAATTGGATGTTGGAGACGTTGTCCCAAAGGGATAAGAAGTTTCCCAACTATTCCATTCCATTTGTGAACTTTTAATCACTCAAGGGAGTGCAGGACTCCCATGTATAGTGCTGGTTTCAAATCAACATCCTTGTGTATTGGTGCTCATTAGGAGATTCTGCCTGAAACAGAACAGAGAACAAATGTGGAAGACAAACTTTGAGTCTTTTCCTCAAATCAGAGGTGGCATCTCTGCCTGGATCCCTTAAACCGCTGCTACTATTTGTGGCCTGGAACTTCCTCAACTTCAGGTAGCCATTCTCAATAGGTTTCTGATGATGGTAAGTCAGGGTTGGAGTAAAACCCAACCTCCACCTTTTATTAGCATACAGGTATTCCTAGTGTCTGAGTTGACTTTCTAGAGAGACTGTACTTGAGAAGAGAATAAATGGACCAGTTTCAAGGATATGACCAAGGCTGGGGGCAAGACTAGAACCCTCAAGGGTGTGACCAAGACTGGGGACCAGACTGGACTCCTCTGGAGTCTGAGAAATCTGAACGTCAAAAGACTGTCAAGGTCTGTCGGTCTGAGTTCCTGGGCTCACCCCACTTGGGAGATTGGTCTGTAACTGAGACGGTCTCACCTCACAGTGACCTTCCAGAACCTCAGGAAGTTTAAGGAGGAAAAGGACACTATCATATGAGTGAGAGCATGCCAGCTCCTTCCATGTGGACAATCTTCTGATGTTCCAGGGTTCTGCTGTTTGGGAATATAGTGAGCTCTTCCACAACCAGGAACTGAGAGGCAGTGTGCCAGTGTTGTTCAGAAAGGATCTAGAATGGAAAAGAAGGTTGAACTAGATTATTGAGGGAAATAGTGCTGCAGTAAAAGTCGGTGTGATAGGCTGAGTTAAAGTCTCAAGGACTCTCATGTCCACTGAGGCCTCTGCATGTCCATCCAGAAGGAAAGAAACCTAGCAGAATGACAGCACACACACACACACACACACACACACACACACACACACACACAC
>JADRCD010169286.1:0-19381 GCA_019843815.1 Montemys delectorum | reverse complement strand
AGAGAGAGAGAGAGAGAGAGAGAGAGAGAGAGAGAGAGAGAGAGAGAAAGCCAAATTTTCCGGAAGGATATCAGCCCCAGACTGCGGGAGTCAGTTTGGAAAATCTCAGTTTTGAGAAGGCGGCAGGATTACATAATTATTCACAATTCCTAAAATGAAAAAAAAAAAAGGACCTCTTCCAAATATGAGACTATGGGATAGTACAAAACGTTGGTCCTGGGCTCAGGGAGGGCAGCCTGGCTTCTGCCTGCACAGATGCACCAGTAGCATCTTGTCGCCACCGTCTGGAACACGTGGTCTCCGCCTCTTGCCTTTCCTTGTGCTGGGCTTCCCATCCATGCTGCACTTTCAGAGCACCTGCCTGAGGGAATCCTGGTGCCAGGTAGGATGCTGAAGGTGTAGCTCACTGGAAAAGCAGGTGGTGGTGTCAAAGAAGAGGTGGTTCTCCCTAGTGTGTGTGTGTGTGTGTGTGTGTGTGTGTGTGCACGCTTGTGCTCGAGTGCACACATGTGTGGCTATGTGTGTGTATGTGTGTCAGCAGTTAACCTCCAGTGTCATCCCTCAGGTACCATCTACCTTTGTTTTTGAGACAGGATCATGTTGATTTGGGTCTCACCTATTAGGTTAGTCGGACTGGCTATCAAGTCCCAGGGATCTGTTCATATCTTCCTCTCTAGCACTTAGCTATTTTAGGTGGGTTCTGGGGAGTTGAACCCAGACCCTTGTGCTTGTACGGTGAATATTTTACCAACTGTGCCACCCCCTCTCCCCAACTCTGATGTTCCTTCATGCCCACTCATAGCTCACAGCATCTGAGCATGAAGTGCACACCAGCACAGTCCTGGATAGAGATGGTATGGATTAGCATGGAAGAAGATTCTGGAACCCTGGCATGGACCTCCTAATTGGGCACGGCTTTGCAGATCCTAGAACCTCAGTTACTTCAGTTTCTGAAACAGAGTCTGAGGGTGTCTCTGTCTGCATTTCTGGGATGCCTCAACACTGGGATACCAGAGTGCAGCCTTCGGGAAGACTGTCAGAGATCCCAGAAATCTGATGTCCCAGCTTGTGTTTCTCCAGGTGAGAAACAGTGGGGGCTGGGAGGGATGCTGTGTTCTCAATCTCATGTGTACTCTGACACTGCTGGGGACCTCAAGGAGTTGAGAACAGAGATCTGGCAGAGCCCAGGACTGGCAGAATCCAGTTTGACTCTGAGTGAGTGCCAAAAGTACAGGGGCTGGAAGAGAGGCCTTCTGCAGGAGGTTTAGGAACAGCACTTTATGAGGAAGGCCTCTTCCCAGGTGAATTAGACTCAGAGGCATTCTTGCTTAACACACTCAGAGCCTCCAGTTCTATCCCAAGTTACCACAGAAAGGGACAACACTGACTCATGAACAACAAACCCATTGTTGCTGCTGCTGGCAAATGCCACTCATTTAGTCACCTTGTGAAGACCCACACTGCTCTGCTGTCTCATGCCTGTGACAAAGTACTTGATAATAGTAACTAAAAGAGGAAAGAGAAGATCACCACAGCAGGGGACTGGGGCAGGGGGGAAGGGGCTCACAGCTGCATCAGGAAGCAGAGAGGTGAGAGCTGCCCATATTTAGGGTGGGCCTCTGATGATTCTAGGCCTTGTCAAGTTGACATCAATGTTAACCATCATATCACACTGCCTTAGCCCTGAATAACACCTCGGGGACCCCCTCAGGGAAGAGAGATTTGTGTTTGAACAAAGCTCCTCACTTGGCAGGGCCAGGAAATGGGTGAATGTGATGGCTGGGCACGTGACCATTATAGGTGCCAAGGAAAGAGGCACAGAGAAGAGTCTGAGGTAGGGTTGGCTGAGGGCCTGGCCCCTGGAGTGTTGTGAGTGTGAGTCCCAGGTGCAGCAGGACCCACTTGAACAGAGATAATGCAAGGATATCTGAGGAGGTGAGGAGGCAGAGTGTGGGGGACTGAGGCTGTGTGGGCCTAAGGGTGTAGTACTGAAGTGCTGGGCATGACTGGACACTGTGGTCAGGAGAGAGCTGGCAGAGAAGTAGTGGTGGCACTCAGGTCTCTGGAAGATTCTCAGAGTGTCCAGTAAGAGGCTGCTATGTAGAGGAATTCTGAGGGATTATCCTAGGCAGAGTCACAAGGAAGTTTTAAGGACCAGGGCACCACTGGACTCCTCAGCTTGGAGACACAGCTGCCTGGCAGTGCTGTGCTTAGTTGGTGGGACCATCCATGTGTGAAGTGTGTGGTGAAAGAGATCAGCCTGTGGTACACCTTCACATTCAGGGCTTGGGGGTGGGAGCGGGGGTAGAGGCCGGGTGTGTCTAAGTGGGAGCTAAGCGCCACCTCAGGCTAGCAGGGCAAGTTTCTGAGGGGTGAAGGAGGACCCTTGGTAGCTCCTGCTCTAGGAAGAGCTACTGTCAGTGTAGGAAAAGCCACTGGTGAACAAGTGTACCAATGCCAGGCCAGGTCACCAGTGGGTAGTGACGCCAAGGGTTGCATCACCGCTTGGGGGTGCTGTCTGTGGGAGGTCTAGTCTCCATTGCCAAGAAAGCTAATGGAGGCGATTGTCTCACCATGCTGTACAAAAGAGGGAGCGGGGATTTGGAAGGCAGGGGTCTCTGGAAGACACAGACTGTAGCTGACTGGTGCAGGGTGCTCTGTGGCACAGCACATGCAGAGTGTGTGTGTGTGTGTGTGTGTGTGTGTGTGTGTGTATGTGTGTGTGTGTATGTGTGTGTGTCTGTGTGTGTGTATGTGTGTATGTCTGTGTGTGTGTGTCTGTGTGTATGTCTGTGTGTGTGTCTGTGTGTGTGTGTGTGTGTCTGTGTGTGTGTCTGTGTGTGTGTGTGTGTGTGTGTGTGTGTGTGTGTGTGTGTGTGTGTGAGAGGACTGTGTGTAAAGGTCAGAGGGCAACATCTCTGGGCTTCTCAACTCACCTTCAGAGTCAGGCCTTTCACTGAACCTGGAACTCTTACTTTAGCTCAATCAGCCATCCAGGGAGCTCCAGGGACCCTCCCGTCTCAGCTTCCCCGGCAACAGATTACACGAGGATACGTATTAGAGATCTCTACCCCACTTAGATCAGAGTTCCAAAACAAAAGACACAAAACCTTCATATTTATAATAACCCTTAAAGTTCTAGAGCTGGGCAGATATCAACCCTCTATGCTATTTTGTTTACTTTCCTGTCAACAAGCCCAAGATATCACTTGCCATGTTCCTCCCGGGCCACTCCCAGGCCAACCCATGCACTCCTGATCCACCTACCCCATGGTGACTCCTCCTTTCTTCCTCCTCTCTCCTCACTGTCTCTGCCTCAGATCCCAAGTCCTGGGAATGGAAGCCCTGCCTACCTCTCTCTTCTGCCTTGCTACAGGTTGTAGGCATCTTTATTCAACCAATAGTTCTAAATTGAGGAGCAAGGTTTACACAACGAAAGCAGGCGTTTGAGAGAATTCGCTCATCTTGAGGCAACTGAACCTGGGGATACAGAAGTTAGCATTGCAATCCGTAGCAACAGACCAAAACCTCAACAGACAACACACCAGCTTTATCATGAGGGTATTTACACAGGCCTTCGTACCTGAGTGGCAGGCGCTTTACCACTGAGCTGCCCCAGCCCTACCCACCTCATATATGTTAAGCAGCGCTGCCCCCTGTTTCTATAGACCTTCCTTAGAGATATTTTCTGCCAATAGTAACTTGTTTAGAGGAGCTGGACCTGGACATTGCAAATGGGATTATTGTGAATTTAGCCAAAGGAATACAAGGGGTTAATCCAGGTCGATCCAGTTTGTGTCCCCCCACGTTTCCAGTTACCCTAAAGAGTCTCCTGTAGAAGGAACCATCTGCTTGAGCTGCATATGACCTGCCCAAGACATGTTCCAAGGAATAATTGTGTGTATGTATTATGCGTGTGTTTGTGTGGATATATACATCGTGTGGGTTCCTGCATGTGTGTACCTGAGATCAGAGGTCAACGTTGGATGCTGGCTTCCAAGGAATAATTTTTAACATATCTTACTAAATACCTACCGTATGCCAAAATGAATGAATGAGGGACAGCTATGGCCCATCGTACGCTTTGCTTTTAGATGTGACAGAAGTTACCTTGGGCTGAATTCTCTGAACAAAAGGTACTTTAAGGGGACTGAAGACTGGAGGAACACCCAGTAACTCCAGGGTACTGATGCCAGAGCTGAGGAACCCAGCACATGGCTGCTCACACGGGAATAGCACCCAGCCTTAGTATGGCCCAGCTATGGAGGAAGCCCTCGTCATGTGCCACAGAAATTCTGGCAGGGAAGAGGTTAAAACGACAAGGAACTGACTTTATTTAGATGGGAGCATTTTTGGCATTTTTTTTTTCTTGGATTTTGATGTGACAGCTTTTGTTTGCTCACACTTGTCTCTCTTTGAAAATTCTCGTATCAGCAGTAAACGCTGTTTCTTTTTCCCATAACATCTTGAGCTTGGTATCCAATGATGGGGGAGCTGTTACTTGAAATTATAATACTATGCCCATCTTTGGGGAGTGGTTTATGATGACTTAGAAGTGCCGGAGACAACAGCCAGGTCACCTGGGTACTGTCATTGCTGTTAGTCATTGGCAACATTTCCACCGGGGACAGGAAGCCTGTGCCATTCTGAGACTCCCTATAGATGTTCTGGGTGGGATGACCAGTGTCTGTTCTCAGGCAATGACTGACGTGGATGGTGGAGGATGCTTGGCCAGTGGTATCTTACCAGGAGGGCAGAAGCGAGAACATGGGGAGAGAGCTGATCTGTTACCTCTGAGCCTTGTGCTTGTTTGTGTTACCCTGTTCAGCTTGGTCCTGAGTTTTTCTGTGGTTCTGAAGGTTCATGAGGTGATGCAGAGAACCTTCTAGAAAGAGCATGCTCTGGTCTGAGCAACTGTGAACACTGGAAAGGTATAGGACAAACTGGAGTCCAAGGGCTCACCCTTTTATTACTCTTTGTAGGTGTGGGTGTGTAGACCTGAGCATAAGCTCTGATATATCATTCCTCAGGTGCTGACTACCTCTCCTTCTCTCTTTTTTTTAATTCATCCCTCATTTTTCTTCTCTTCTTCCTCCTCTCCCTAGAAAGCATCTCTCAGTGGCCTGAGATTCAGTAATTAGTGTAGACTAGTTGGCCAGTGAGTTCCAGTGCTCTACCTATTTCTGCCTCCATGGCAAGGATTACAAGAATGTACTACCATGTTAAACTCTTTAATGTGAGTTCTGGGGAACCAAATTCAGTTCTTCATGTTTGCAAGGCAAGTATTGGGTTTGTTTTTTGTTTTTGACTGAGATTTTTTTCTCCTCCTTTTCCTTTTTCTCCTCCTCCTCCTCCTCTTCCTCTCTTCCTCCTCCTTCTACTCATCTTCCTCCTCCTCCTCCTCTTCCTCCTCCACCTCTTCCTCCTCCTTCTCCTCCTCTTCCTCCTCCTCCACCTCTTCCTTCTCCTTCTTCTCCTCCTTTTCCTCCTCTTCCTCCTCTTCCTCTTTCTCTTTCTCTTCCTCCTTTTCCTCCTCCTTCTCCTCCTCGTCCTTCTCCTCCTTTTCCTCCTCCTTCTCCTCTTCCTCAGCCTCTTCCTCCTCCTCCTTTTCTTCCTCTTCTTCCTCTTGTGGTACTAGACATAGAACTCAGGGCTTCCTCATGCTATGCAAGCCCACCACGGCACTTCAGCCCAGGTGCTTGTCATTTTAAAAGCACTTTTGGAAAGAACTACTCTGTTTCCTATAGTGTGCTTGTGGGGGTGAGATTCTGCGGGCCTCCCTGTCTTCTCCTGGCTCCTCTGGTCCCTTCTGTGTATCAGCCTACTGATTTCCATGGGCAAACATATGTAATTTGTGTGAGTGGCTGATGGGAAAGCTTCTCCCCTTGCCCTGGCTGAGGGTGCTGGAGAGTGAAATGCATCTGTAGTTTTGGGGACAACGGGGTCAGTCACTGAACCGAGCAGCCCCAACAGGCTGGTATTTCCTAAATCTTCCTGTGTGTATGGTTGAGAGCACAGTGTTACCACTCTAAAGAGGGATGTGGAGGAGCCAAATGCCAGTGGAATTCTGTAATGTGGGCCACAGTGTAAACTGTGGCAGAGTTGAACTGAGGACTGTCTAGAGAATCCTGCAAGCAATTAAGTCCCCTACCCAACAAGGTAGGTAGAGCCTGAGTGCGCTAGTGTGAGCAAGCAGGAGAGGAAGAAGTTTGGTGGTGGTTGTACATTATTTAATTTTTGTCTTTTTAAATGTAAAGAGTTTTGTCGGGAGGAGAAACCATCTCCTGTCTTGTCACTAACCTAAGGAGAAAACAATAACATTGGAGAGCAAAGGGTAGAGGAGCTGCGTTGGTCGGCTGTGCCCTTTAAATCACTGAGGTGGGGGGGGAACCTCCATAACTTAGGTCGCTCTGCTTCAGCAATTCCCAAACCATGTTCTTGGGGACCTAAAACACTTCTTGTGGGGAGAGGGAGATCGCACAGGCACCTCCGCTTCAGCCACCATGTGAGTCACTTCTTCTTAGGACACTCCCTGTGGACTTGAGTATATTAAAAGAAGGTTGTCTGCCCAACTTAGCCCGGCACTTAATCAACCTGTGTGGCCACAGACCTCCATCCCTGGGCATCTGCTTACATCACTTGATCCACATCTCAATGTAGCTGCTAGCAGCTAGATAGCTCCACCTCATGCCCTCCACTGTGTCTGCTTCGTGGTGCTACAGCAATGTCTGTGCTGTTGATGGGGGCTGCAGGGATTGGTATACCGGCCTTCAGGACAGACTATACTTGCTGAGGGGATGCACCCACCCTGGTCCCTGTGTATGTACTGGTCTGCTGCAACTCTGGGAGCATGCAGTTACTTCTGTGGCAACTTGGAAGGACCCTGGGGCACAGTTTTGGAACTGTTGCTGGTAGTGGAGGTTGGAACAGAAGTTTGAGAGGCAGGGTAGACGATGGAAATAAACATTGGCGGAGCTGGTCAGTTCAGTTGCTCTCTCTTCCTGCATTCCTCAGCGAGAAGCGGGTGCCTTCAGGGGCCTCTCGATCCCTGTCTACATTTGCAGGAATTACAGCACATGAAAAATGTTTCTTTTTAAAATTAGCAAAAGCAATGATCTGAGAGACTAGGACAAGCAGATCCAAGGGAGGTTAATGGGCAGGTTGAATGGAGGCTTAAGGGCAGTGTCTTTCTTTTCTGTTGTTATGATAAATGATCTGAGAGGAAAGAAGGGCTTACTCCTGCAGTCCCCCAGGAAGGAAAGTGACAGCAGCAGGAGTTTGAGACAGCTGGTCCCATTGCCTCTGCAATCAGGAAGCAAGGGGAGAGAAACACTGCTGATCAACTTCCTTCCTCACCCCTCTTCTTCGGTCCTGGGTCCCACCCTTGGGAATGCTGCCGCCCACTGCTGATGTGCATCTTTCTGCCTCCACCACTGGAATCTAGACAATCCTTACAGACATACTCAGGAGCTTGTCTCCTAAGTTCTGCCATGTTGACAACCACTGCTAACCATCCAAGGCAGCAAGCAGAGCTGGCTTAGGAGCAATGTCTCACCATCATCTGGACAACCTGTCTGTCCCTTGCAAGGAGACTCAGGTCTGTTACCAAGCGGGAGGCTGGCAAGAGAGTCCCATGGCTGAGCATCATGGGAAGGTGAGCTTTGGACTCTGACAGCTGTGCCTCTTATACCAGCAGCCCACATTTGCATCCCATGACCTTAGATCAGATTTTACCTCCCTCATCTGTAAAAATGTAAAATATTACACTTAGTTTGTAAATATTTGAAACTTGGTAACTTGCATGCCTGAGATAGTTGTGACCTCCCAGGCTCTCTTGCACATGCTTTTGTATGTCTTGATGCATTGATAAAAACATGAAGCAAAATGGAAAGATACAACCCCTATTATTAACACGGGTTGCCGGGGGCGGGGGTGTCCTTGTAGGGTGAGACTGTTGACAGTGGAGGAGGCTGGCCTTCAGGAAAGGGCCTTTCTCACAGTCTCTCTTACCCTTTGCTCTAGAGTAGCTAGCCCTGTAGGATGAGGATGCTGTAGCATTCATGGGAAGGGACATGTGATGAGAAAGAGGATTCCCACTATGGCTTCCATCCTGCACACAGCCATGCAAAACCAGGTCTTCCAGCCCTGTCTATCTGGCAGGTAAAATGGGCCTCCTGGTCTCCTGACTGTCACTTGAAGGCAGAGTCTGGACCCAGAGCCACTGGGCTAAGAGCCCCCAAGATTTCCGACCTCCAGAGCACCGAGAAAAAGGCCTGCTTATTGTTTCATGCTACAAAGATTTGAATTATGTTGTGACATAAAGATGAATATGAGTAAGTGTTAATAATACAAGTTAGGGAGGAGACAAGTAAACACAGAGGAGAGTCCATACAAAAAGGTGAGACGTGTGGCACAACTTCATCCGTAGAGTGGTTTGGTTTGTGTGTGTGGCACACATGCGTGTGCAGATGTGTGTGCTGGCTGATGACTGAGCTCTGAGCATCTTTCCACCTCAGCCTCCTCAGGGTTGGCATGCCACATGCCACCATGCCCAGCTTTTCTGCTGCTGTTGTTTGTTTGTAAGCAAAAGTTCTAGGGGACCGAATTTGAGTCCTCATGCTTGCAAGGCAAATACTTTACTGAGATATTCCCCCAAATCCATTCATATAAATGTATATAAAGAAATTGGAAGGGACTTGGAAGTATAGCTCAATTATAAAGTGTCTGCTTTATATGTACTAGGTCCTAGGTTCAATTCCTAGCTCTCTCTCTCTCTCTCTCTCTCTCTCTCTCTCTCTCTCTCTCTCTAATACACACCCACCCACCCCACAATGCATACACACATTCACACACATACTCACATGCAAACGTACACACACTCATACGCACTAACTCACACACTCAGACACACACACATACACACACTCACATACGCACACACAATTGCATGCATACTCCCCACACACATACAAACATATACTTGGGGAGAGGGAGAGGGAAGGACAGAGGGAGGGAAGAAAGGAGGGAGAGAGAGAGATACAGCTTAATCTTAACTTGCTGACTTTTAGAAACTTTTAGAGAGCTGACGCTGTAACCCTGTATAGGACTCAGAAGCAGGTTGGCTCCCTATGCCTCTCTGTGTTGGTGGGAGTGATGGGATTGCGGCAGAGGGATGTGATTGTAGTTTCATAATTTGAGGCTGGAAGTAAGCAGACTTGAAGACATTAAACAATAGAGTGCTGGACAATGTGAAGAAATGACTTTTGAAAACCTCTTGGCATGTGGAGACATTCATCAGAGGGGCTTTGGGGCCTCAGTGTGCTTGGTGGTCCCCCTGGAGTTCTGTCTCCTGTTTGCTGGGCCTCCTCGATGCCTTCATTTGGTGGTCCATTTGATGGTTGGGTAAAGCCTTGGAGACTCTGAGAACAAGGTTTTTAAACACAAAGCCTGAAGTGCTACAATAACAACCTGTTCTGTTAAGTCACATGATAGCTAAAAGGCAAATTTAGGGTGCAGTAATTGATGTATCTGCCGGAAGAGTTAATGGGGATCAAACTACTGCTATCATTCCAAGCAGCGATAAGAGCACATGATAACTCAGATGCCTTGACTTCGGCATGACATGAATGCTTTTACGGTTTTTACTGATGACCCAGGTAGAAGATTAAGGACATTAATGTCTCTCATCTAAGTTCATCTGGAGGGTGGCATTCTGAACGTCTTATAGAGGCATTGAAAAGGTAGGATTTTATTTTTCCCATTCAAGTTGACTGACCCCACTGCAGGAGAGGCTAATTAAGACTCAGGCCTCTTTCATTTGGGAAACCTTGGTTGCTAATATGGAATCAAGTCTTTGTGGGGATTGGAGCCAAGGAAGAGCATGCTGGGAGATGCTTAGGAAACACTGGTTGGTTGGGGGCAGGGAGCCTTCTGCAGTCTGGGGGTGGGTAGAGAGGCCAGCTGCACCCCTCCAGCATAGCAACTCACACTGACCTTCTGGGCTGTTTTCAATTTTTCTAAGTTTTTCTTTCGTTCATGCATTCCCATTTTGCTCATTCGTAGCCTTTCTTGGCATCGCCTCCTGGAAGCATTACTTTGAGCTGATCTCCGGTCAGTTCTGGCTCTCTAGAACCTGTCAATCATTTAAATATTTCTAAAATTACAGGATTTGCTTGGGAGCATAAAGAGTTGGGCAAAGGCATGAACAATACTATTCTTGGTCCCTCCCTCCTTCTTCCAGAACCCCTTCAAGGGACCTCACCCATTATGAAGGGAAACCATGTAATTTACCACTAAACCTAACAAGTTGGAAACATGGAAAGACCCAGAGCCAATAATCAAGACCCTTCCAGCATTTCTGGAGCATTCTTGGAACAAGCCAATCATGCGGTCATTTATCAAATATTTACCAAGTAACCTTTTGCATGAGACTCCTTGCTAAGAGTCGTGGGACGGGGGTTATTCTGTGTATCCCTTTAGTGGATGAGTAAAATGTGCACAGTGAGTTGTGGCTAACATCTAGAGTGAAATAGAAAACAAAAGAAAAAGTGAAGAACAGAAGTATAAAAATATCCCATCTTAAAACATGTATCTCAGATCTGCACACATACGTGAGTTATATTTTGGTACATCCTATATTTATTTTGACTTGTAGTCAAACATGGGACTTCCAGTTGTGAGAAAAATTTCAGCACATGGTAAGAAATCTTTCCGATTGGTAAAGTCATGGCAAAGTGGAGAAGTTGTCACATTGACTGAGTGGGCAGTTGATATGCTGTTACCGGTAGGTCCCATATCCAAATTCAACTAAATGCAGGTTGCACATATCTAAAATTCAGCTGAGCTGCACTCAACACCATCACCATTTCTCAAGGACTGTGCAGCAGCCTCTTGCATAGCTTCCATTTTCAGCCATGAATCCCGAGTAATCTAGAGTAATATGCATAGGAGGCCAGACGATATGTTATATAAAACACTTACATCCATGGGGTTGGTGTGTGCTGGGGGGGGGCCTAAAACCATTTTCCCAAAGCAGCCAGGGACAAGCATATTTGGAAAGCTAAGGACAGAAAGGGTAGTAGTATGATCCTGCTGGACACTTGGCAGGGCGTTTGTAGTAATAGTAGGTGAGACACAGGTCAAGTGATACCAGGTGCAAAGCCCAGTGATAGCAGGGTCTGGATGCTGGGGTAAACCAGGGTTGCTCTGAGAAAGGTGGTGGGAGGGGCTTCACCTTGTCCTGAGGGCAAGAGAGACTCCCAGTAGGTTTTGTTTCTGAAAACTTATCTCTCATTCTTTGTCTCCACCTGAAGTATGAGATCACAGTGGGAAATTGTGTTTCCCACACAATTAAATTTAAAATGATCATTTTAAAATTTAGAGCTATTACAGGTAAATTATATAAGACTGAATTCCAAAAGCAAGTGAAATACACTTGTCAGATTCAGAGAATAAACAGAGACGATTTGGAATGAGAAAGAAATAAAAACAGTGAGTGTACAAGTATATGTGCCCTGAACAGTCATGGTGGACAGCTAGAAAGCCTTTGGTACTTGTCAGTTGAAGCACAAGGTGAACCCAACCAGGACACAGGGATGCTGCAAACGGAAGTGGAAAGAGAATGAACCTGAGGTAACAGATGTACACTTGTCCAGAGAGATCCCAGGTTGCTAACTGTAAGGCAGGAGTGGATAAAGCAAAGCTCTTAAGACAAGGAAGGCTATGGTGAAATGTATTTGTGATTCAGAAGTTTGAATGTTCAGGATCCAAGCCACTCATGCATGCCTGTAATGGCTGTCCAGATACTGCAGAAAACATGGGAGGCAGGTTTAGGGAGACTCAGCCTCAAAGAAACAGGTAGAGAGTAATAGAGGAGGAACCACTCCACACACACACACATACACACACACATACACATACACATACACACACACACACACACATTCATACCCTCTAGACACTCACATACACACTCATACACACACATGCACACACATACTCTCACACACATGGTACACACACATGTACACAGATACCCCATACAAACACATACACAGATACATATGCACACGGACACCCCTACCCACCAACATACACATGTACACAGATACCCCCCTACAGACACAGACACACAGAGACACACATAGACACACACACAACACACAAACATATACACCACACATAGACACACACACCACATATACACACACCACACAGACACACACACACACACACACACACACACCACACTATACACACACACCCACACCACACCACACACATGCAAATAGATAAATAAGTGATAAATAAAAAAAGTTCTTAAAAATAACACCCAGCTGATAACGGGCATGATGGCAAATATCTGTTCATCTTAGCATTCGGGAGGCAGAGGTGAGAGGACACAGAATTTGATCTAAGACCCTGGACTCAACAGCTTTTAAACAGAAAAGTGATGCATTATCTATGACCTGAAGATGGCAGGGGAGCTGAGGGAGGCCAGCCCTGGGAAGTTTTGCTGAAGTCGGTGAGGGGGAGAGCAGGGTTGGCCTGGTAGTCACAACGTAGATGGAGATGGGAAGAGAGTTGGAGAACCTGATGTGATTGGGTCTGAGCAGAGGCCGAGAACCTTCCACTGGGTTAGTGGGTGTTTTAAGACATGTTCCACATTCCTTGTTGCATGGGGGGGATCCTCAGTTCTGCCCAAGTACTGTGAAATTGACCACATACTCATAAACAGTACAGTGTGAGGCGGCTATGTTCTAATAAAGCTTTATTTGTAAAAGCAGGCAGTGGGCAGCATTCTCATACTTGTGGCTTTCAGACCCTTGATCTTAACAGGATGACGGTGATCGCACTCCCTAGAGGGGTGTGCAGATGTTTCTGATTGTCATGACTGAGGGAGAGGAGGCTAGGAATGCCGACTAACTGTCCTGTGATACACAGGAAGACCCCCATGATTGCACACTACCCCCGATCCCCACCGATGTTAACAATGCCCTGTCTAAGAATTAGGGTGTGAGCACGGAGCAGTCTGTGGCCATGTGAAAACCAGGGACAGAATGATTCAGGAAATTACAATGTGAGTTGGCCATCACAAAGTCACCTCCTCTTTCTATACAGCACGCAAGTGGTGTGAAAAGGATGGACTCCCCGTTCGACTTAGGTCAGTAACTGAAACCATGAACGGCCTGGCTGGAGGGCTCTAGTAACTTTAAACACATTTCTTTTTACTGCGTGTTTATGGGCGGCCATTTGGGTCTCTCCAGATGGACATGTTGCATCGATTAAGATCGCAGTGGTTCATGTGTTCAGAAAACATGAAATGGAACCACACCGCTCCGAGAGCCTCTGTGGTTCCCTTCCCCAGTGACCCCAGGGTCCAGCCACACAGGACCGTCCCATTGATGAGACTCTGCTCCCTCCAAATGTCAACTGCACATATGCCCTATGGGTTTTTTTCTTTAACCCCCTCTTTGTTTCTATTGCCTCTTAGCATGGGGAACTTTGCAGGGATGCATTGGGGCTGAAGAGCTGTTAGCTGAGCTCTTCACCCTGTTCTCATGGGTGAATTTTAAGCTCTATTCATTTCTTATTTATATCTGAAGAACCTTTAGTCATAGCTGGTGAGCATGTGGCCAGCTCTGTGCAGGTGGGTGTCCTGACAGCCATCTACAGCCAGTCCTGGTCCCTTCTACATTTCCATGCTCCTATAGCTTGGCCCATCTCACTGAGCTGGTTGTCTATCCCTTCATGGCTTTGAGGGCAGGGTTGGGGTGTCTTGTGTACTCCCAGAGTTCTTTTGTCATAGCCTGAAATAGTTTTGGAAAGAAATACTCTGTTTCTCTTACAATATTTTCAAGCTATTTGAAAAATTTACAATACTGTTCAGTGTGTAACTTTTGACATACTATAACATCGCCTTTAAAAATACTTGTTACATTATAACATGCAGTTTGGTGCCTTAATGAGCTGATAACCAATGCCAATGCTCTTAGAAATATCTGTGTTATTTCAATTTTTAAACTTGTATGCTTTCCCACATACATAGCTATGGCAAGGTCTCAGCGTATAACTCCATTGGCCTGGAACTCGTTATGTACAGCAGCTGGCCTCTAACTCACAGAAATCCTCTGCCCCTGCTGCCTGAGTGCTGGGATTAAAGACGTGCATCACCATGCCTGGCCCAGCACTGGTATTTCTTTATACCGGTTTTAAAAATAAAACTTGCCAGGCATGATGGGCTCATGCTAATAACCCCAGCAAAGAAACTGAGGCAGGAGGATTAACAAAAGGTTAAGTTCATACTGGACCCAGCATCTCACTAGCCTGGGCAATGGCCTGAGGCCCGTCTCAAAATAGCACAACAAAACTACATTTTAGAGTAGTTTTAGATTAATTGAAGTCTTTCAAAACGGGCAGTGTTCCCGTACCCCATAGTGCCTCCTGTGATGGCATGTTACAACAACAGGAAACATTAACCACACCGAATGCCCCAGTACCAATGCAGTCGTGTGCCACAGCCCACACCCTGCCTCCACTTCTTTACTTCTCTGACTGTTCTCACATGCCCCCGTGTCTGCGACATCATTTAACTGCGACAGTCTGTATCATTTTTCCTTACGCTTAATGATCTTGATAGTTTGAGAGACAGTAATCAAGTGTCTTCAGGGTTGGCCTCACTGGGATTCATCTAGTGTTTTTCTGGTGGTTAGACAGGTGTTGGGAGAAAGCCCCAGGTGAAGGACCATTTCCTCCACCACTCTTCCGAGACACAGGGACACATGCTGTCAGCACGCCCAGTCCCTGCTATGTTGACCCTGCTCTGTTGACCTACAGTGCCCTGCTGATGCACTGCTGGGCTTCCCCACTGAGAAGCTGCCAATCTTTCTGGTCCCCTAGTGTCCTCTTTGGGAGGAAGCGACCACACACAGGCCACATAAGAGGGTGGCAGGTATATGGCACCTGTCTGAAGCCGGAGGACCTACATAAGCGATTCCAACCGTTCATCTTCTCAGCCCCCACTTGGTTATTCATTCCATCTGTTAAGTGAGACAAGGCTCCGGTGTGTTTGTTGTATGTTTTGGGCTCCCATCCAATACTATGCTATTTATTCCATTGCTCAAACAGATGCAGCTCTGGCTACCGGGGGTTCATCCCGTGGGCATCTGTGACTGTTGCCCTGCCGACATGAGGGTGCTTATGGGGTTTGTGGCCATCACTGCTCCATTCCTTCTTTCCTGGAGTTTCATTTAAAGGGCTTCAGGCTGCTTGTGTTTCCTGCAGCTAGAGTCCCAGTTCTCTCTCTCTCTCTCTCTCTCTCTCTCTCTCTCTCTCTCTCTCTCTCTCTCTCTCTCTCTTTCTCTCTCCCTCCATCCCCCCCTCTGTGTGTGTGTGTGTGTGTGTGTGTGTGTGTGCATGAGTACATGGTAGGCCAAACATCCATCATCCTCGGTGTTTTCCTCAATCACTATCTACCTTATTTTTAGAGCGAGGGTTTCTTCCTTGGCCCGGAGCAGACAGACTCCGTTAGGCTGGCTGTCAAGCTCCAAGCATCCTCTTGCCTCAGCCTCCTCAGCACTGGGATGACAGGTGCACTAACACACTGGGGTTTTAAGGTGGGCACTGGGGATCTGAACACAGGCAAGTGCCTAACCCCTGAGTCATCTCCCCAGCCTCTTCCCTCCATTTTTTAGGTTTTACTGGAAGCCTGTCAGAAACCAAGATTTATGTCCAAGAGATGCATCCACTGTTACTCAGGCATCGTCACCATGTGGACCTCTCTGCTCTTGGAGCAAAAGAGGATCTGTGCTGTGTGTGTGTGTGTGTGTGTGTGTGTGTGTGTGTGTGTGTGTGTGGTTATAGACACACAAGCAAGAAGAGCTCCACATGTGACCGTCTATGCTTGCATGAAGCTTACCCTGTGTCCCTGTCTACATGTTCCTTCTAGCTATCCTCACATGACTCACTCGGGCCTCTCCTCTCCTCCTCTATGTTACCCTTCTCTCAAATAACACAGTTTCTTTCACCACCTTCCCTAGATGTGTTAGGGAAACACACTTTGACAAGACACTCTGCAGTGTGACACGAGACGGGCACTTTGAACAAGGAGGCCAGAAATGAAACGGGAAGGAAGCAAGGCAGTGTGGGCCTGGCTGCTTTAAGGCTGTGGAAAACTCTTGTCTCCTCAAACCTAGCGAGTCTTAGGTAGGGCTTGGCCTTCTCCATGAAGCAGGACCCTCGGGATGAGGATGTGCCTGACCTGTGGCTTGGTGTTCAAAGCTGTTCTTCCATGAGGAGGCACAGCTCCTCAGCTGTCCTGGCCTGAAAGGAGTCTGAGGGTCACCAGCCACATGTAAGACAGAAAGTTCAGGCTTTGCAATAAAGCTCTGTATTCTGGAAGGATGGCATGCAGCCCACCTGCTTGCTAGTGTAACCCCAACAGAAGGTCCGGGGGCTGGAGGATGGCTCCTGAAGGGGGGGCCCTCCTCCTTCTTCCTAGGCCTGTGTTTGCAGCTTTGGCTCAGCTTGTGTAGATGACACCATAGATCACCTCACCTTTTGTGCCTGATGAGCTGGGCTTCCTCCTTGGAAGAGACTGTGCCCAGCTCAGGAGAGAGAGGGCGCTGTTTCTTGGTGCCTCTGGCTGCAGAGGCCTGCCAGTCTTCTCCAGGCCTTGGTTGCTTGGCACACATCCTTGCCTGGCAGGTACTGTCAGGAGCCCCAAGGTTACTGCAGAACATGAACTGGCCTTTGTTAAATATTTTGCAGGCTTACTGTGTTTGAAGTAAGTTTCGGGCTCTGGGGGCTTATTTCATTCCAGAAGAAGTTTCTAGAAACAGGTGAAGACCTCTCCTGCTTGTAAAATAAATGTCTGTCCTGGCCTCTTGAATACTGGCGTGACCAAAACCAAATCCTTTGAGAATAAATGCCTGCTGTTTTTGTGACCTGTCCCTAGCCTTGCTGTGTAGACAGTAACCTGTGGTCACAAGGAGAAACAACCAGGAAACAAGAGGCCAGCCAGGAAGCACTGGGACTGGACACCATGTGCCCCTGGAGAAGTCTAAGGTTCTTCAGCTGTGTAGAGTACGCACTGTTTGAAACTCGAGGGAACCTGGTCCTAGGGCCTGTCTGTGCTCGTGGACTGGACGCTTTGAATTCCTGGCTGCTAGGATCTTTCCAAACCTCGGGTAGGAAGCCGGGTGCAGGGGTGTGGCACCACCAGCTGGGTTTCAAAGCTGGATCTGTGTCTTGGGAAAGTGTCACTCATATAAGAAGGATGTCTGTTAGGCCCGGCTCTTCCTCCCAGCCCCATGCTCCTGGAAATAAGGCTCAGACTCAAACTACATTTATAAACACCTTGGCCACCAAGCTAGGCGCTTCTCTGACTAGATCAAACCATAGATAACCCAATTATTTTAACCTACATTCTGCCACGTGACTGGTTACCTATGCTCAGGTGCCATGTGCTTGGCCTCTTCACATCTTCCAGGGCTGATCTTCCACCTGGCTCTCTCCCAGAATCCTTTCTGCCCCCCCCCCCCCGATGAGTCTATTTCCTGCCTCAGCCCTAGGCCACAGAATTTTTAGTTGACAGGTGAGGCATCCGTACAATACACGAGAACTTCTCTCTGTACAGTCACCTTCCCAATTGCTTCATCCTCTGACAGCGAAGAACCTGCCTCGGTCCCTCTGAAGTGCCATCAGCAAACAGATCAATAGCTCCGTGGGCTGGTGACGCAGAAATAACAGACACACACTGCACACAGTTCTCAATGGCCGGAAGTCCAGGTGCCCCTGGATTCAGTGGCTAGTGAGGGCTCTCTGCTTCATAGGCAGCGATGTCTTCCTGAAAATCCACAGACATCTCCAGCAGTCGCTGTAGGATTAGCTTGTCAGGACACTAATCCCATCTCATGACTTAATCACTTAGCCCCAAATCCCATCTCTTAATAGTATCACACTGAGCTTGGTCTGGAGAGACAGGCATTAAGACCATGGTAAGACCTCTTATCTGGAAATTCACCGTGCGCTGTAAGATTTCTGGCTCGTCTATTTCCAGAAACTCAAAACAAAGCAATAACAAGAAAAAAAAAGTAAGCACCAAATCCTCATTTCACCTTATTTTTCACAGTGTAGGAAATGCTCCATCACGGCAGATCAGTGCTGTCTTGTTACCAGCAGGCTGGAACACGGAAAATTACATCCCCTTAACCTGCGCAGGTGGCGTAGACCACGGAGGGGGCTTTCTTACTTATGTGCATGAAGAATTGAGACGGGACGTTTATTCTTTGAAATCGGTGAGAACTGAGTTGGAAAGCATATTGTCTGTTAATGGTTCTTAATCCTCTCAGATCCAATACACCCTTTTATAATAACTATCTCATGATGCTTTGTAGAAAATGGTGGGGCAGGGTTACCAACGTCTTGCGTGTGTCTGCTGTTTTTGCAACCTGCTGTCCTTACTGTTCTAACTAAGCTGAGGGGTCCCTTCCTAGACCCCCTTGAATCCGGGCTGGTTTCCTGATTAACCACGGCAGACAGGGTGCAGTAGAAGTGTTGTGTGACTCTAGAGCTAAGGCCCCCAAGGCCTTGCAACTTCTTCCTCATAAACAGGGCACTGTGGGAGGAAGCCTGAGATAGCCATGTGGAGGGACTGTGGGAAATAGGGTCCAACGCCACTGGCTACTGCCATATGAGCAGTCATTCTGGCCTAGCCTGGCCTCATGGGTCTGCTGACTCATCACCAAGGAGCTAGGCACTCAGCCAGCCATCACGGGAAAAGATGTGATTAGTTTGTTCGGAGGTAGGGCAATCTTTAATCACAGCTCTCTCTAAAAAGCTATGGGATCTATGTTGGGTATATGTGGAATGCTAACGTATGTGAAAATCATAGGCTGCCATACATACAGTTCAAAAGAAACCACAATGCCCTCATTTAAGTGCAAACATAACAAGAAAATAGTTTATAATAAGATAATTGTGCTTGAAGTCATAGTGAAAGAGCTACATGTGCCGAAGCCACCAGGAACGTCTCCACTCCAGCTGTGGTATGGTAGATGACACTTGAGTGATCTCATCAGTGAGCCGATTTTATTTCCAAAATAGCAGCCAAATTCAGAGATACAACAAATCGTAATTTATTTCTACTGATATAGCAGTTGTGGCCTGAGAAAAGTATCATGAAATCTGTAGCTCCAGAGCAGGGGTGTGTGTGTGTGTGTGTGTGTGTGTGTGCGTGTGAGTGTGTGCATGTGAGTGCGTGAGTGAGTGTGCGAGTGTGTGTGTGAGTGTGTGTGTGAGTGTGTGTGTGTGCAAGTGTGTGAGTGTATGTGTGTGTGTGTGTGTGCGAGTGTGTGTGTGTGTGTGAGTGAGTGTGTGTGTG
>JADRCD010169285.1:0-19986 GCA_019843815.1 Montemys delectorum | reverse complement strand
GTCTGTCTAAGAACTCTTTTTGCCCCATGGTGTTAGGAATTAATGGGAAAGTAAGCCAAGAGCAGCGACAAGAAGGAAACGATCACAGGAAGGACTGCTCGGTGGCTAAAGAGAATCGGAGAGGTGAGGGAGAGAGGCCAAGGCCAGGGTGTGTCTCTGTGTGGCTCATTCTCCTCTCCCCTCTCCTGTCCCCAGCTGACCCAGAGGCTGGACCTCCAGGGCAATATGCTGAAGGTCATCCCTCCAGCTGCCTTCCAGGCCCTGCCTTACCTCACACATCTGGACCTGCAGCACTGTCAGGTGGAGCGGGTGGCCGAGGGTGCCTTCCGTGGCCTGGGCCGCCTGCTCCTCCTCAACCTGGCTTCCAACCGCCTCAGCACGCTGCCCCAGGAGGCGCTGGACGGGTTGGGCTCCCTGAGGCGCTTGGTGCTGGAGGGGAACGTGTTGGAAGAGCTGCGGCCGGGGACCTTCGGCGCCCTGGGGTCGCTGGCCACTCTCAACTTGGCCCACAACGCCTTGGTCTACCTGCCCGCCATGGCCTTCCAGGGGCTGATGCGCACTCGCTGGCTGCAACTGTCTCACAACGCACTCAGCGTACTAGCCCCCGAGGCTCTGGCCGGCCTGCCTGCGCTGCGCCGCCTCAGCCTGCACCACAACGAGCTGCAGGCCCTGCCCGGGGCCGCCCTGTCCCACGCCCGCAGCCTGGCGCTTCTGGAGCTGGGCCACAACCCGCTCACCTACACGGGAGAGGAGGACGGCCTGGCGCTGCCCGTCCTGCGGGAGCTCGCCCTGGACCACGGGTCCCTGCAGGCCCTGGGCCCCCGGGCCTTCGCCCGCTGCCCGCGCCTGCACACCCTCGACCTCCGCGGGAACCAGCTGAGCGCCCTGCCCCCGCTGCAGGTCCCGGGACAGCTGCGCCGGCTGCGGCTGCAGGGCAACCCACTGTGGTGCGCCTGCCACGCGCGGCCCCTGCTCGAGTGGCTGGTGCGCGCTCGAGTGCGCACGGACGGCGCGTGTCGCGGACCGCGGCGCCTGCGAGGCGAGGCCCTCGATACGCTGCGGCCTTCAGACCTGCGCTGCCCAGGAGACGCGGCGGAGGACGAGGACGAGGACGAGGACGAGGACCGGCCGGCCCGCCCCCGCGCCCCTCCTCGCTCCCCGCACGACGAGGCCGCGTGGGCCACGCCCTGCCCTTCCGCCTGCGTGTGCGTGGCGGAGACCCAGCACAGCGCTTGCGACGGCCGCAGCCTGCAGGCCGTGCCCCGCGGCTTCCCCAACGACACCCAGCTCCTGGACCTGAGGCGCAACCACTTCCCCTCCGTGCCCCGCGCGGCCTTCCCGGGCCTGCGCCGCCTCGTGTCCTTGCACCTACAGCACTGCGGCATCGCGGAGCTGGAGCCCGGCGCCTTGGCGGGCCTGGACCGCCTTGTCTATCTCTACCTCTCCGACAACCAGCTCTTGGGCCTGAGCGCTGCAGCCCTCGAAGGGGCCCCGCAGCTGGGCTACCTGTACCTGGAGCGCAACCGCTTCCTGAGGATCCCGGGGGCTGCACTGCGTGCCCTACCCACCCTCTTCTCTCTGCACCTTCAGGACAACGCGGTGGACCGCCTGGCGCCTGGGGATCTGGCAGGAGCTCGGGCTTTGCGCTGCCTTTACCTGAGTGGAAATCACATCACCCAGGTGTCACCCGGGGCGCTAGGTCGAGCCCGGGAGCTGGAGAAGCTGCACCTTGACCGGAACCAGCTGCGAGAGGTGCCTACTGGAGCCTTGGAAGGGCTGCCTGCGCTCAAGGAGCTGCAGCTCTCGGGGAACCCGTTGAGGGCTCTGCAAGATGGGGCCTTTCAGCCTGTGGGGCGGTCGCTGCAGCAGCTCTTCCTGAATAGCAGTGACCTGGAGCAGGTGGGTGCTGGCTGATGTGCAGTCAGGAAGCCCAGGTTCATAGGAGGCATTCCTTCGGCAAGCATTTTAGGCAGGGCATGAGAACACTAAGATAAACCAAACATTCCCCTTAGCCCTTGAGGAGTTCAGGTGCAGCTAGAGGCATGGAGGAACTTGAGTCTGAGCCGCGGTTACCTGCTATTGAGAATCCCCATGAGCCATAATAACGGTGGGGGTTCAGGCCGATCTGAAAGAACCTGAGCAACGTGTGACTTGTAATAAGATCAACCTGGGTTCTAACCTCCAGACTGGCCCTCCACCATAGACCGCCTTGGGCCTCCCATCTCTCTACTGGAGGGAGGATGGAGCTCCCTGCAGAACGAGCAGAGCCCACCTGGCAGGGGCTCACATCAGGACTTGGCACTTCCTTGCAGATTTCTCCCAGGGCCTTCTCAGGCCTAGGAAAGGGGCTCCGGAGCTTGTACCTGCAGAAGAACCAACTTCAGTCCCTGCCTGCCCCGATGTGGCTCAGCGGGCTGGAGCTCATCGACCTCAGCAGTAATCCTTTCCACTGTGACTGCCAGCTGCTCCCACTACACAGGTACACCCCCATCGGGACTCCGACCAGAGGTGGGCCAGCTGCTGCCAGTCAAGCCCAGCTACCTCCCCGAGAGGGTGTTCAGCTTATAGGTTATATATAATTCAGCAAGGAAAGCCAGGATAGGGGCCCCGGGCTGTAACTTCCTGGAGGCAGAGATGAGGGAGGAACACTGCTTTCTGGTGCGCTCAGCTTGCTTTCCTGTATAACCCAGGACCATCTACCTGGGTTGGCACTGCCTGCATCGAACTGGACCCTCCCACATCCATTATTAATCGAGATAATGTCCCATAGACATGCCTGGCACAGGTACCACAAAACTAAGGTTTAATTCCTTCATAAATCAGGATGATGATGTTGTCCTTGCTTGGGGTGCTGGGACCTGAGGAACACACATGCACATTTGGTGGTTACATCAAAATGCAACGAGAAGCTGGGCGTGGTCACCATGCCTGTAATCCCAGCACTTGGGAAGCAGAGGTAGGACTCAGAAGTACGATGTCAGCCTGGACAATATGAGACTGTGCCTCAAAACACAAAACCAAAGGTGGGGACGAAGCTCAGTCTGTAGAGCGCTTGCCTAGTATGCACAAAGCTCCGGGTTCGGTTTCTAGTGCTTCTTAGATACAGTGTGGTAGTACACATCTGTAACACAGCGCTCAGGAGGTGAAGATCAGAAGACTGGAAGTCGAGGTTGGCTTGAGCTACGTGAGACTCAGTCCTTGTTGTTCTACTAGAACAAGCATCTGTGGTGAAGCGAGGCCAAGCTCTAGGAAGTTTAGGCTCTGAGGGTTTACAAAATGAGTCCCGTAGCCTCCCTTTGGTCATCCGTGCAAGGGATGAGGGGCCATCTAGCCCATCCAGCCCACATCGTTGCGGCAGCTGGAGAGCCAACGTCAGCAGATATAGACTGGTAAGACAGAGCCTGGGACATGAGGGCATTGCCACTATTTTCATCTCCTTTTTATGCAGGAGGGATCAGAGGCTTAAAGTGACATGGAGGTGAGCCCCCCAGCCAGAACTCAGTAGACCGTTCCTCTTGTACACTGCCTCCAGGCTCCTCTCCACATACCCCTCAGGAGCTCTCTTACCCGTGTTCATCCAGAGTGGGCTCTCCATCTCTCTCTCCTCCTCAGGTGGCTTACTGGGCTGAACCTGCGAGTGGGTGCCACCTGTGCCACCCCTCCCAGTGTCCGTGGTCAGAAGGTAAAGGTTGCAGCTCCTATCTTTGAAGCCTGCCCAGGCTGGACTGCCAGGAAGGCCAAGAGGACACCAACCTCCAGGGTCAGTGCCAGGAGGACTCCCACCCACAGGCGACATTGAGGAACAGACAAGGTTAGCCCTTGGGCAGGGGCAACTGAGGCCCGACTTCTCTCAGTCCTGACTTGTGATTCCTGAGCTGGGCAATGGCCCATGGTCTCCTTGTATGCAGTAATATCCCTTCTTAGACTTTAAGGAAGTGACTTTATGCTTTTGTGGATGCCACAGCTGATTCATCCCATTCCTGTTTTCACTGGATCTGTGTGGACCCCACCCTTTCCCATCCTGACCTCTTAGACCTGGCTCTTCTCAGGGAGGAGAGTGGGAGTTCAGGTGTGTTGGCTTTGCCTCCCAACCACCTGTCAGTCACCAGTTGAGATGTCACTTGATGAGATATTCAGGTCCTGTCCTGACCCAGCTTCAACTCTCAGTTGGAGTAATGTGCCTTGATGTATCTATGAAGGCTGATCAGGCTGCTGGGGGTGAGCCCCTAGATGCAGGAGGCCCCGATACGGGCGGACATGGAAGACCCAGGGTGGCGTCCAAAGGGAGGAGAGCGTGTCATAGAGGGAATGAGCAAAGAGAAAGGTGCTGGGAAGCCAGGGACAAGGCTGTGCCCCTCCCCCAACTCTGGGGTTGAAGACGAGGCACTCAGATGGTGTTTACAGTAGTTCTTCCCTGAAGTTGTCCTGAGACTGGACCTCGATCTGGGTACAGCAGCGATGTGCCTGGCCTGGAGGGTTAACGTTGGAAATCAAAGTGCTGATTTTCAATTGGAGCTTGGAATAAAAGGATCCCATCTTGCTGCTTCTGGCCAGTGGTGGCCTGTGCCACTTTCTAACCTGCCTCTTTCAGTGTGGCACTCTCCATCTCTTCATACTTCCATTTATCAGTCTGTACACTTTTCCTTTTCATAAGGATGACAGCTCAACATAGAGTGGCCTTTAATTTACCACTTCAATTTGACAGAAGACCCTAATTCCAAGAGGTCAGATTCTAATTACTAGTTTAACTATCTTCTACAGATACACAATTTAGGCCACAAACTGTTCCTTGTGGAGGCAGGTTTGGAGTGGGGAAGGAATACCTCACTATGGGTCTGGGGTACAACACTTGTCACACAAGCATGAGGGCCTGAGCCCCCATAAAAACCAGAAGCACAGCAGGACCATCTATATCTTAGCGCTTCCTGGTACGGGGAGGTGGGAGGCTGAGACAGGAGAATCCCAGCTCATGTGCCAGCCAGCCTGGGCTCACATCAAACAACAGACCCGGTGCTGGGGTGTCTGAGTCCATGTGCTGCTCTTGCAGAGAACCCAAGCTTGACTCCCGTCACCCATGTGGGGCGGCTCACAAATGCTTGTCATCCCAGCTCAAATCAAGGGCACTTAGCAGCTTCGGCTCCTACCAGCCCTCACAGTGAGAGACAGAGGTGAAGTGGTGGTGAGGCAGACAGAGACAGTCTTAAGGTAGAAGGCAGAACTGGCACCCATGCTGTTCTCTGATTCTCTCACACGCATGTTCACACACATGGATGCATGCATGTGCACACACACAAAAGAAAAGCAAGATCTCGAGCTACAGGATACAAATCCTCCTTCAGGCCAGGTGGCGGCAGCACACGCCTTTAATCCTAGTCCTCCTAGCAGAGGCAGGCAGATCTGAGTCCGAGGCCAGCCTGGTCTACAGCGTGAGTTCCAGGACAGCCAGGGCTACACAGAGAAACCCTGTCACACAAAATCAAACAAAAATAAAAAATAAAAAAATAAAAATAAAAGGTCACCCTGGGCTACATGAGGCTATCTCCATGAGCCTAAGAGATCCCCTCTTTCCTCTTGAAGGCACCATATCCCCATATCCCCCCCACCTTTTAAAATTTTATTTACTTTGGTGTTCTGCCTCCATCTATGTCTGTGTGAGGGTTTCAAATCCCCTGGAACTGGGATTACAGACAGCTATGAATTACCCTGTGGTTGCTGGAATGTGAACCCAGATTCTCTGGAAGAGCAGCTAGCCACCGAACCATCTCTCCAGCCCCCTTGCTCTTCATATTTACATATATTTTTTACATTTATTTGTATGTGTGCAAGTGTCATGGTGTATGTGAGAAGGTCTGAGGACAGCCCAAGGGAGTCATTTCTCCACCTCCTATGAGGGTTCCAGGGATCAAACTCAGATCCTCTGCTTTGTGCCAGGTTCCTTTGCCCATTCAACTGCCCTGCCACCCCACACCCACCATACCCCTTCCAAGTGCGTCTGACTGGAGCTGGGCTCTTCAGAGCTCCTCATACTGAGCTGAGGTCATTACCCACACACCCCCTGGGGCTGACACTCCAAGGATGTTTCCTAGCACCGGTGCCTTGAGGAAGGCCAGGCCGCACTTGCTGTGTTCCTGCACTCTTCAGAGAAGCCCATCAAACATGGTATGTGGTCCATGAAAGGCATATTAAGGAGTGTCCCAGCAATGTGGTGACTGTAGATCAACCCAAGCCCAGCATCATTTTGCCACTTATCCTGTGCACTTAAGCAAATTTATATCCTCAGCCTTCCTTTTTCACATCTGTGAACAAAGCCAAGATCCAAAATGAAGTAGTGGGCTGGAGAGATGGCTCAGCGGTTAAGAGCACTGACTGCTCTTCCAGAGGTCCTGAGTTCAATTCCCAGCAACCACACGGTGGCTCACAACCATCTGTAATGGGATCTGATGGCTCTCTTCTGGTGTGTCTGAGACAGCAAGAGTACTCATAAATAAATGCTTTTTTTTCATGGTTTTAGATCTTTATTGTAGAAAGGCAGAGAGAGGGAGAAGAGTAAAGAAGCAGAGGGCGGCCAGAGAGAGGGGAAAGAGATGGGGATGGGGGTGGGGGAGAGGGAGCAGGAGGTGAGAGTAAGACACAAGAAAGAGAGCAAGAGCTTAAGAGCTAAATAAATCTTTTAAAAAAGAATTATCATCTCGACATGTAGTAGCCTAGATTGTAAGCACGGAGGGTTCATTGAGACTGGGTCTGCAGAAGGCTGAGAGGCCAAGAGGGGGCTCCTGAAGTGTTGGGATTTGGTCTAATGGTCACCACAAGCCTCCAGTGGAGGAAGTGGGGGATGTGGAAGGTATCTTAGCCAGCAACTCAAGTGCTAGACTCCAAGACTCTTAGTTCTCATCCAAGGGCAAACTGAGTACTGGCTTCTAGAGATCCAGGATTGATAGTCAGAACCCACAGGAGGCCTTGTCCTTCAACTTTTGTAACTGAGGCAAGACTGAGCTCAAGGCCAGCCTGAGCTACCTAATGAGACAAATCTGACTGTTAACATCAGCAACATCAGTTATGTGCATTTCTTAATTTCACCAACACTACTACTCCAACTTTGTGCCAGGGTTGGAACTAGGGACAGGTGAGCTCCAAGAACCACCAATTACAATACAGATATGGTTATGGAGACAGAGGTGGTCTGGTTTTCCCTTTGTATAGTATGTCTTCACACATGCCACACTGAAGCAGCGTGTCAAAATGTACTCTGCAAGTTTGACTTTAGCAAGGGACTTGTCTCGTAGAGGTGCGATAGCGCACATCTGTAACCCCAGCATTCAGGAAGTGGAGATCAGAAGTTGAGGTTGGCTTAGGCTACTCGAGAGCCTGTTTCTGTTCTAACAGAACAACACTCTGGAGTCAAGCGGCTTAAGGCCAGTCAGTGTCAGTTCTGAAGTTTTACCAAATGAGCCCCACAGCCTCCCTTTGCTCATCTGTGAGAGGACAGGGAGTCGGGGAGGCCAGGCAGGCAAACATCCAGTCCCACCCTCTTTGTCAGGGGACTTCATGCTCAAGACATCTAAGGCATACTTGGGTCACCTTCCTCCCGATACCCGCTCCCAGGGGCCGACGTCAACTCATCTGATATCTCATTGTGTTCTTCAAAGACTTTATTTTTAATTAGTTTAAGGATGTGCACATTTGTATCTACAGAAACCAGGGGCACAGGCTCTCCTGGAGCTCACAATACAGACGGCTGGGAGTGGGCACTGGGAACTGAACCTGCTTTTTACTCTGGACTTTCATCTTCTTCCCTTTGAGGAAAGCAGGCGTCTTTCATGGCCTAGATCCTGCACAGGGTGGGCTATCTTTAGCAGACAGGTCAGACCAGCTTCTCCCAGTTCCACCAAGTCTGTGGTGACTGGTCATTTACACCTTCTTAGGGATGAAGCCAGCCTGGCCCTGAGCACAGCCTGTCAGCACAGGAGGAGACTTGACTAGGGTAGGCCCAGAGACAGCCACACAGCACACTCATAGGCACTGCACCACAGGGCACTGAAGGAGCCCCACTGCTTCTGTCCAAAACCCAGTCAGATACAGGGCCATTGCAGGAGCCCCACTGCTGATCAGGATGATCCTGAGGGCTAGGCCACCAGTTCCAACATGCCTAGTCTATGCGCCCACGATAGGAGCGTGGGGGGGGGCTGGGCGCACAGCTTTAATCCCAGCCCTCTCGAGGCAGAGGCAGAGGGATCCCTATCAGTTTAAAGTCTGCATAGGTTACATATCAAGACCCAGAACAACAAGTACTACATAGACCCTGTCTCAAAAATAAAACAAAACAATGTGTCTAAGTGGGAAAATAGAAGCCAAACACTAAAGACAATGAGCTGAGCGGTGGCTCGGCCGCAGGCAGGGGAGTGGGAATGCTAGGTCCAACCCAAGCTCCACTCAGGAGAAGGATGTCTCAGGCAGGACCGCCAACTGCACGGGCCAAACTACTGTCTGATTGTGTACCCAACAGCAAGTAGCCTGGCCAAGTCTGCCTTAGGGGCCCAGGTCCCTGCACGCCTTCCCCCTGTTCCCTCAAAGAAAGGAAGTCGGTGTTCTTGCCATCCCTGAGGTCAAGGCCCAAACCCAAATCACTCAAGCCCACTACCTTGGTCAATTCCCTGGTGGTGCAGGGTGCTCCCAGGAGGTACAAGACCTTAATTTATTTTGGGCAGAGGTGGCTCTGTCCTCACCCAGCGTCAGTGTGGGCTGCCCACCCTGACAGCTGCTCCATAACCTTACTTCCACCACTTGCCTGGGTAGACACATGGGGATCAGTCTAGTTTTCCAGTGTGCTGAGGGTGCAATGAATGTGACAGCCAGAGGGCAGAGGCGGCCCTGGACACCAGGCTGTCCATTCACTGCACAGCAGTCAAGCCGGGCCTCCTCTTTGCTCCATGGCCACACTGATGCCGGGGAAGTCTCAGTTGTCCCTCTCTTGCTTGATGCTCTCAATGGGGAGAGGCAGCTGTGGACTGGGTGACCTGTCAGGCGAGGGGAGGTCCTGGTGTTCCTCCTTCACACACACAGCGATAACTGTGGAGAAGATGGGGGCAGAGAGCTGGGAATGAGTGTATGAAGGTGTGGCAACCTGTGGGTGGGGTGAGGGGCTGCAAAGGAAGTTAGTTTCCTTCAGAGAGGGCTTTGGAGGCAGCAGGGAGCCTGAATAGCCACTTCCAACCGCCTCCTCACCCTCCCAGGTGCAGCGACAGAGAAGGCACAAGGCTGCAGGCACAGCTGGTGAGGTAATAGAACTCATAGCCAAGCTGACAGCCTGCAGGAGACTCTATGGTGGGAGAGAACAAACTCCTGAAATTATTGCTGATGCCACATGTACTGTGGCATCTGATGCCCTGCTACACACTTTAGAGGCAGGGGAGGAAGAAAAAGCCAGGACACATAGCTGGAGAGAGAAAGAGATTTCTCAGTTCAGAGCTGATGGGGAATTTAGGAGATTTTTCCAGTCCAATGGTTTGAAAACCGTTTGGTGCCTGGAAAACCCCCTTCAAGCTTGACTCTATTCTTTTGTGTCCAGGTAGAGAAGCAGAGACCACATCTGAGAATGGAGCAGCCTGTCCCTGACTCAACCCAGCCCACCAGCTCTTACTGTCATCAGGAACTGGTTCCGAGACCCCCAAAGCCTCAAGGTTGTCCTCCAGTAAGGGTTTCTTGGAGCCCTGTCTGAGGGGCCGGGTCTTGGCTGATGGGATTCTTTTCCCTATGAATAAAAATAAAAAGCCTAGCATTAATGCTAGCAGGCAGTGTGGAACCGGGTACAGAGGACCTGGACTCCAATTTTATTTTCTTCCTTCCTTCCTTCTTTCCTTCCTTCCTTCCTTCCTTCCTTCCTTTCTTTCTTTCTTTCTTTCTTTTTTTTTTTTTTCAAGACAGGGTTTCTCTGTATAGCCTTGGCTGTCCTGGAACTCCTCTGCTCCCGGGCTGGCCTCGAACTCAGAAATCCACCTGCCTCTGCCTTCCAAGAGCTGGGATTAAAGGTGTGCGCCGCCACCCCTGGCTAGCCTCCAATTTTCAATACTCCTTTGTCGGCCAGGTGCCTGAGGTTAAAACAGTTATGGATGCTCGCTCGCTCTCTTTCTTGCTTTTCTTTTCTTTATTTTTTTCAAGACAGGGTTTCTCTGTGTAGCCCTGGCTGTCCTGGAACTTGCTTGGTAGATCAGGCTAGCCTCGAACTTACAGAGACACACCAGCCTCTAATCCCAAGTCCTGGGATTAAAGGCGTCACTGCTGGTGAAGTTTGATTACTTCAGTGGAACACGGCATGTCCAGGCCCCCACTTTGAACAGCACAGTCTCAATTCAAATGCCACTCCTACCCAGGGACACTAGTCCCTGTGACGGCTCTATCTCAATCCAAAACATTCTCTCCTCTGCCTGATCCCCATGCTATGGCACTACCTTTCACACTAGACCGTTGAGAATGGCTTTGTCACCTGCCCTCCTGTCCTGTCCTCTTGTAACCCCATGGCCAGCTGTTCCAGGAGAGTGTGGGAGGGTTCCTCTTGTCTCTGCCTTTTCCTCAGAACCAGCATCTACAGGTTGCTTCGGACAAGCAGCTGCAGCGACAAGAGGTGACCCCATGTCGCCTTCCCTCACCGTCATCAGCCTCTCCTCAGCACACACTACACTCCCATTTGTGCTCTGGACCCTAAGGCACAAGGTCCCTGAGGGACAAGTTCAAGCAAACAGAAAAGGAACGCAGGGCTTTGTCTGCAGTGCCCGAAGCCGAGCTCGGTGCTTGGTGCTTTACTTACTTTTCTTTCCAAACTGCTTCTTCTTCTTCTTCGTGGTGTCCTTGCCTTTCTGAGGTGTGCTTGGTTCTAATGTTCAAAAGAACAAGAGATGAGAAGAGAGTTCTGGAAGGTCAGAGGGCACCTCCAAGAGGGAGGGCACTGGCCTTCATATATGAGAGAAGCCAGACACTGAGAATGAGGGGGAGGGGCAGTGATTCCATCCACTCCCTTGTCACCAGGGCTGCTCGAAAGGTGTGGATGCACAAGGGCCCAGGTATAGGATAGAGTGGGCAAGATGAAGGAAGGTGCTCTGCAGGGCAGGAGGAGAGGGAGACACAGGGCCAGGAGCAGGGTGAGAAGCAGGGCACACATTCTCAGTGCAACCTGGAGCCTTCTCAGTCTCATGCCAGAGGATGCTGGGCAAGTGGAGGAGCAGTTGGCAGGAAGGGAAAAGCCCAGAGAAGAATATTCAAGAGCTGTCTGAGCTGGGCAACCCCATCCCACCTGCAGACACAGGTGGCTGGAGCTGATAGCCGGTGAGTTCACACCAGCCAACGGGGTAGATGTCCGGGGATTCGCAGTCCACCCACTGATCATACTCGCTGTCCCAGCCGTCGAAGTGGATGCTGAGGAGCCGGTGCACCACTCGCTTCACGGTGGCCACGCAGATGAGCCGGGGCTCCATCAAGTCCACAGCCTCCAGCTTCATGCCCACCTTGAAGCCGTGGTTGGGGCAGTCCTGGTTGGGAGAAGAAAGCAGTTGCCCAGCTGACCAGTGTTAGGCCTTAGTAGGCGTGCAGGTAGGCAAGGAGCTGCTGGCAGAACTGAGTAGGGAGAAGGGCCATTGGAAGAGGCTCCTTCAGACAGCAATTCCATTCAACTCTCAAGTGCCAACCCGTCTGTGGAGTAGGCCCAGTGTGGGACCAGCCCGCACTGTGGCCCAGCGAGTATCCACATCACAGGTTTTCTACAGGGCCCCTTTACTGAGAAGGGGTTGAAATTGCCCCTGGCTGCCACAGACTCCCTGACCCCAGCACTGGAGTCGGAGTCTCCTCACCATGTTAAAGAGTCTTGCTGGAGCTGCTTTTGACTTGGTCTTCTCTAAGTAGGTCTCCCAGTCAAACGGCTGTGTCTCATACCCTGGACGGGAGAGTGAGAAAGAAGAGTGAGGAAGGGAGTCACAAGGAAAGACCTGTGGGGTTAAGCGCACAGCAACATGCTGCCGGGACCCTGTGCTGAGTCCCAGCATAGTCTGCAGCTACCCTTCTCTCCAGCGTGACACCTGCTCTAGGATAGTCCTGCTGTACAGCTCCTGGACACACAGGACTCCTGTTCACCAGCCAAACATCAATCGGCTGGGTCAGCCCAGGCAGTGTAAAGGTAGTAGTGGCCAGAGAGGCCCATCCTCAATCTCATGCCAAGGTGCCACATATCAGGGATCTGGGCTGTGGCCTTACCTGCTAGGTCTTACCTTTTGGGGGTGTGAGCTCAATGTCATTCTTTTGGCAGAAGGTGGCTGGGAAGATGGCATGGGAGGAGGCATGGTAGCAGAACCAATCTGAGCCATCTGTGGAGGGCCCCCCATCCACACAGATCATCAGGTAGCCATCCAAAAGCACCTAGGAGGGGCCAGCAAGATAGTTCAAAGAGTAATAACTGTCCCGCATGACCTATGTTTGATCCCTAGAGCCCATACAGTGGAAGGACACACCAGCTACCACAAAACTGTCCTGACTTCCATGTGCATACACATATAAATGAATGCAGTTAAAAACAAAACCAGGAAGCTGGGCAGTGGTGGCGCACGCCTTTAATCCCAGCACTTGAGAGGTAGAGGCAGGCGGATTTCTGAGTTCAAGGCCAGCCTGGTCTACAGAGTGAATTCCAGGACAGCCAGGGCTACACAGAGAAACCCCGTCTTGAAAAAAAACCCAAAAAACCAAAACAAACAAACAAACAAACAAAACCAAAAACCAAAACCAACAACAACAACAACAAAAACCAAAACCAGGGCTGGAGACATGGCTCAGCAGGTTAAGTGCACTGACTGCTTTTCTGAAGGTCTTGAGTTCAAATCCCAGCAACCACATGGTGGCTCACAACCATCT
This sequence comes from Montemys delectorum, assembly GCA_019843815.1. NCBI lineage: Eukaryota > Metazoa > Chordata > Mammalia > Rodentia > Muridae > Montemys > Montemys delectorum. The sequence goes on along the minus strand of JADRCD010169285.1, from coordinate 7,098 downwards.
GTAATGAGATCTGATGCCCTCTTCTGGAGTGTCTGAAGACACCTACAGTGTACTTACATATAATAAATAAATAAATCTTTAAAATAAACAAACAAACAAAAACAAAGCAGCCATAGGGGAGGGTATAGAGAAATGGATGGCATGTGTCATTAACTGCAAATCCTCCAAGGTGGCTATGACTGGACATGAGACACGGATCCAAATGCATCGTTGAATTCTGCCTTCTGCCAAAACACCCCAGTTTTGGGGGTCTGACAGAGCACCCAGGACTCAGAAATAGAGGGATAGTACCCTCTCCACCAGACAGCCAAGCCATGACAGCCAGGACTGAACCCACCTTACTGCTGCCGGGCTTTGAGTATGCAGCTAGCTCTCAGTATGCAGCTAGCATGTGGCTGCACACAGAGCAGGCTGGGTGGACAGCTGACCGTGTCCTTAGGCTCAGCAATGATGGCAAGTAGGAGCAAGAAGCTGGGCTGAGGCTTTGGCATGCAAAGGAGAGGGCAGTGGGAGAAAGGCCTACCTGAGGGAGCAGTATTAAGCCTATACCTGACACAGGACAACACTTAAGATATTTAGTCTAAACCCTAACATGAAGGCTCTGAGTGAAAAGCAGGAATAGTCTCCCTCTACCATACAGAAGTTAAGGGCAATGAGCAGCCAGTGTCGGAGCCCCAAGAACCTTACAGTGGAAGCAAAGCCATGTGCTGTCCGAGCCTCAGCCAGCCATGCTGGAGGCGGGAAGGGCAGCCTAGGCTCACCTTGCAGATGGTTGCCACACAGATATTGCCCAGATTTAGAGGGTCAATGGCCTCTAGCTTCATTCCTTCCTCGAACCAGCCACCTTCTATGTAGACAGCTCGGACCTTAAAGAAATGCAGCGATCGGGGATTCAGGAGAAAGTAAAGGAATGATCCTTCAGATACTGCAGGTCAGGGATGCAATCGAGGGCAAAGGACAGTCCTACTGGGCGTGGTGGTGCCCAGAACTTAGGAGGCAGTGACAAGCCAAATGGGGCTACAATGGGACCTGGCTTCAGTCTACTCTCCTAAGAGTTCTCAGCATGTTAAGGACGGTGGGACAATCTCTTACAGAAAAGACAAGGGACGGTCCCACAGAGAAGTCAATGAAGGATTATGGCCCAGAGGTAAAGTGACCAGAGGCTGTACTTTACCTTCTTGAAGAGGTAAGGAACAGCATCACAGTAGATTTTCCGGAAGGTAGGGTGATGAGACATGTCACATCGTCTATCTAGGGGAGATGACAGAGAAGAGGGGAAGAAAAGGGAGTGGAAGGCAGCCACTGGTTATCACATGCGTATCCCAGAAGTATTGGGTCAGGCAGATTACCTTTGCTCTCAGGTGTGTCCCAAATGCTTCCCTAAATGGGAAAGCAGGGGCCCTGGAGCAGTGGTGTGAACTATTCAGCAGGGGGTCCAAGCTCTTTGCTCCTGGCATGGTCCTAGCCAATACCATCTGTGTTTCACCTTGGTTTTGCTGCTCAGACTGAGCTGAGTCTCTGGTCTCTCTGATCCTCAACATTGTCACTTGCAGGGTAGCAATGACAGTCCACTTCACTGCACTACTGTGAGGTACAGCAAAGGTCCTAACGATCTTTAGGGGAGACTGAGCCTGGAGTCACTCCAGCCAGGGTTCTACTGACCTGACATCTTGATGCCGTGCCCAACACGCCGTGACCAACCCACTGGGTGGATCAGGGGACTCCACATATGGCACCAGAAGTCGTCATCACTGTCACCATCCTCATAGAGGAGCCGTAGGCGACCCCCAATTACTGTGTCCACCACAGCCATGCGGGTACGTGACACCTGGGTCTTGTCTACAACCTCTAAGCGCATGCCCTGACGAAAAGGGTACTTCATGCTTTCCACCATCTGCAAGGACACGGAGGCAGTCTGCTTCAGTCACCCCCCACATCCCTGCAGTTAGCAAGAGCTGTGTGCAAGCACGCCTTTAATCCCAGCACTCGGGGGGGGGGGGGAGGCGGGGGGAGCAGAGGCAGACTGCTCTACAGAGTGAGTTCCATGATAGCTAGGGCTACACAGAGAAACCTGGTCTTGAAAAACCAAAGCAAACAAAACAAGAAGTCAGCAAAGGAGGGGCCATAGAGATGACTCAGAAGTTAAAAGCATTTCTTTTCCTGAGGACTCAGATTTAAATCCCAATGTTGATATGGCAGCTCACAACCTTCTATAACTCCAGTTCCTGGGGACCCAGTGCCCTCTTCTGGCTTTCTTTCTTTTTTTTTTTTTTTGAGACAGGGTTTCTCTGTATAGCCCTGGCTGTCCTGGAACTCACTCTGTAGACCAGGCTGGCCTCGAACTCAGAAATCCGCCTGCCTCTGCCTCCCAAGTGCTAGGACTAACGGTGGGCGCCACCACCGCCCGGCTCTCTTCTGGCTTTCAAGGGACAGCATACATAAGACACAGACATATATGCAGCCAAATCACTTATACACATAAAATAAGTCTTTTTTTTTTTTTTTTTCCTTTTAAAGAGTCAGGACAGGGAAGGGTGGTGAAATCTCAGAGCCCCAAGCCCTTAGAACAGCACAGAGGGCAGGCCTACAGTTCTCAGTGGCTACCTCACCTCACCAGATCTCAGATAGTCGGGATGATGGAAATCCCAGAATCTACTTCAGACCAAGGAAACTCAAATGACCTAGGCAGACTTAGTTCTGGCATCCAGCCTGGGCTTTCCATAGCTCTGCACTGATCCCTTGGCACCTAACACTCTCTTCTACCTTCTGGCCCTCTTTGAGCAGGCATATACAAGATTTTGTCCAGTGGTATTGGAGCTGTAATCCTAGCACACAGGAGGTAGGGGCCTACCTGGGATCACAGGGAGTTTAAAGCCAGCCTAGACTATGTGGAGAGACTGTCTTTTTAAATCTCTCTGTATGTGTGAAATAGTTTGATATGTGACTCCTAGGGCTTAGTACACTTTTACAGCAGTCCACGAAGTGCAAGACAACCAGGATGTCTGTATCTAGCATGGGCTTTTTAGCATCAGGACACAGTTGACTCAAGAGCAGCTCCAGCCTACTGATGCTGATGCTGAGCAGAGCTGTTTCTAAACATGCTGGAGGTGGCAATCTCAAAGGTTACAATGCAGTATCCTAAACCAGACAGACCTTGCCTTTCGAAAGCTCACAGCTAGACTACCCCCTGCCACCATCCACAGGTGACAGCAGTTCATCTAGGAGAGTGACAGGTCTAGGCCTGTCATGACACAGGCCTGAGCTTGTAAGGCTTACTCTATCTGGCCTTCTCTAACACATTCCTTTTAAGGCCCATTCTCAACTCAGAGCTAGGCACATTCAGGCTGTTTTGCAAGAGAATGAATGAATGACTGCATGCAGACACAACTGACCCAGGTGAGGAACAAAACAGTGGGCATGGTGGTGCACACCTATAGTTGTTCCAAAGCTCAGGAGGCAGAGGCAGGCAGTCAGGCAGACCTCTGTGAGTTCAAGGCCAGCCTGAGCTATACTAAGTTCTAGGACAGACAGTACTATGTAAAGAGACACTGTCTCAAATAACAAAACCTCTAAAACACTACAGTGCATTGGGTTTGGTGGTTCCTGTCTGTAATTTCAGCACTTCAAAGCCAGAGGCAGGATTAGAAGTTCAAGGATTAGAAGTTAGGCTTGCTAAATGGTTCAGTGGGTAAAAGAACTTTGCTACCAAGCCTAAAGGCCTGAAGTCAACCCCTAGGATGCATATGGTTGTCTTGACACTTCTACCCATGTACTGTAAATAAATGTAACAAGTTCAAGGGCACCTCTCACCTACATAACAAGTTTGAGGCCGCCTTGGCCTGTATGAGACTGTCTCAGAAAACAAAGCAGACAACCACCCACACTTACTGTGGTCAAAGGACCATCTCTGGGGCACTCTCTGCAAGCCCACCCCATCCTGCCCTACCACCCTTGCTTTCAGAGGCGCCTGGCAAAGAGACAGCACAGTGCTCCCACTAGACACACCTAAGTCGTGCTCACCCTGTCAAAGCCCAGACCTCAGGTCTTCTCTGAGGCGGTATGCTCCCAATATGCCTGTTTGGAACCCTCTACTGTCTGACGGCACTTCATTCTCTTTAGTCATCAACGAGGGAATATCAGTCCTGTACTACGCAGTGCCCCTCTGGAGCAAAGCAGGACAGGCAGGGAGCAATCAGGACAGGCTTGCAGACTGGTCCATGTGGAACACACCCATACTTTTGTGAATGTGAGGAAAAGAGAGGCCTCCTGGCTACCCATGATGGCTATCCCACCTGCCATCACATCTGTAACATTGCTGGCTGAGCTAGAAGCCAACTGCCCCAATCACTACATCTGCCAACGGTCCACGGGGGAAACAAGAGACAAAGCTTGACTTGGCTGAATGGAGCACAGGAAAAGCTAACAGAGAAGATATAAACAGCCACAGACACAAAAATCCAGTCAGCTCAGAGAAAAAGCAATCTCCACTTTAGAAAAAAAAAAAAAAAAAGGGCCACTTCTGAGAAGTGCACTGAAGCACTATATGGAAGAGGTCAGTTCTCTACCAGCTCGGGCAACCCACACCCAGGGCCTTAGCTGGGATAGTCCCAATTTCCATTCCACCTTTGTTTCAGAGTTGGCTTCCACAGTATCCATTCAGGTACAATCCAAAATCCACTGTCTCTGGGAAACCAGCTGGAAACCTGCTCCTCTGAGAATATGTCCCGGCAGCAAGGGTTCTACACCCCGCCTGCATCCTGCTGGGAAGCCCACACAGCCTAATAAGGACACCCTGAACACCTTGTGGAGGAGACCAATCAGGGAGATGGCCCAGTGAGGTCCACAGAGGTGGGAGACAGTGTTCTGCCAACCTCGGATTGTCTCTTCTAAACGCTTACTACTACACATGCCTCAGTCAGGTACTGCAGCTTTCTAAGGCTTTGCTGTTTTAGGAAAGAGGATCTCACTGCAGAGTCCCAGCTCGCTTATGACCTGCTATGTAGACCACCCAGGCCTTCAACACAGGGATCCATCTGCCTCTATTTCAAGTCTCGGAAATAAAGGCATGTGCCACCGTATCCAGCCAAAGCAGCTTTCTTCGGCTGAGAAGCTATGTGCATACAGACAGTTGAACAGCCCCGGTTCACATGGGGGCTTTGATCACTATTCGTGTGCAAGACTCTTACTTCTCCCACAAGGTTGGAGAATCTAGGAAGGAAAAAAAAAAATATATATATATGTATATATGTATATATGTATATATGTATATGTATATATATATACACACACACACATATATACATACACATATATTTTACATATATGTATATGTATTTTCCTTGTACTCCCAGAGTACTGTTTTTAATTTGTTTATCCATGTGTATCTACACTCGTGTGTGTGAGTGAGTGAGTGTGTGTGTGTGTGTGTGTGTGTACACCTAGGGAGATCAGAAGAGGGTGGTAGATCTCCTAGAGCTGAAGTCACAGTTTTGAGCTGCCTGATGTGGTGCTGGGAACTGAACTTAGATCTTCAAACTGACCTGGACTCATAATATAGACTCAGTGTAAGATCCACTTGCCTTGGCCTCTCAAGTGCTGGCATTAAAGGCATGTCCCACTACAACCAGCCTATAGTGCTGTCTCTTAACCAGCACATAATACCATCTCTGAGTGACTACACTGTGTTGTCCATTTTGTTTTATGTCAACCGGATACAAGCTAAAGTCATTTAGAAGAGGGAAACTCAATGGGAAAAATGCCGCAGCAGACTGGGCTGTGGGCAAGTCTATGGTGCATTTCTCTTTATTGACCATTGATGTGGGAGGGCCCAGCCCATTGTGGGCAGTGCCAGCCCTGAGCTGGTGGACGAAAGTCATGCAGTGGTGGCACATCCCAGCACTCAGGAGGCAGAGGAAGGGAGATCTACAGTTCTGAGACCTGCATGGTCAACAGAGTGAATTCCAGGACAGTCAGGGCTACACAGAGAGACCCTATCTTGGGGAAACAACAGCAACAATTAAAAATAAAAAAATAAAAAAAAAAAAAGAGTAACTGAGCGAACCATGCGGGAATGAGCCAGTACAGAGTTATCCTCCATGGCCTCAGTTTCAGTTCTGGCCTCTAGGTTCCTTCCCTGAGTCCTTGGATGATGGACCAATGTGGAAGGAGAACAAAATTAACTGTTTCCTCTCAAGGTTGCTTTGTGGTCACGGTGTTTTATCACAGCAATATAAACTTTAGGTACTACTGAAAATCCTCGAAGCAAGGACAACAATCTGGGAGATTTTAAAATCCTAAAGGCCGACAAGGCACCATGGTTAATATGGTGGCCAGGGTCTTGGCAGGGAAGTAGGTGGCCCAGCATCTGCAGCAGCACTGGGCTGAAGCCTGCCCAAAAGGTCTCAGAAGAGGATTACTATGGGGAACTAGAGCGTTACTCACAGTGCTAGTGTACGGAAAGCCCTAGGACCCACCCCCAGAACCATAAACACAAAACAAATGCTCGGAATGAATCATGTGAAGGATGGAAAAACTGGGGGATGGAAGCAGGAGGGGGAGGGGGAGAAGGAGAGGAATGAACGGGAACCCAGGCAGACCTTGATATGGAAATCTGCAGGAAGTGTCCTGGAACCCACCAACCGCTTCATGAGGTAGCTCTTCCAGTCAGTAAACTTGGCATGGATGGCTGCAGAGACACCGGCAGAAACTAGTGACATAGACTGATAACACCTTCACCAACCCAGAGATCAGCTACACAGACATAACTATTAAGTTCTGCAACTTCAGGGCAGTGATGACATCATCTTATAAAACCAGTCTCTAGGCACTAGAGAGATGACTCCGTGGTTAAAAGCACTGGCTGCTCTCTGTTCCTAGCACACACATGGTGATTCACAACCATCTCTAACTCCAGTTCCAGAGGATCCAACACCTCTTCTGACCTTCTCAGGCTCTTGCACACACATGGTGAACAGACATTCACTCAGACACACACATATACATAAAGGAACTATATATAGTGAGTTTAAGTATATATATAAACAAGACCAACAAACAGACTTGTACTGGCTAGTTTTGTGTGTCAACTTGACACAGGCT